>JACDOX010000320.1:522402-538259 GCA_014549065.1 Cardinalis cardinalis | reverse complement strand
AGCCCCCCGGGCGTGCCTGGGGGAGGTTCAGTGGAGCTGTGCGGGCACAGAGGGACAGGAGGACACCCAGAAACTCCCTGGACTGTGCCCGGGGCAGCCAGGGCTGCATCCCGGCGGGGTCAGCCCCTGCTGCTGCCAGCCCTGTTCTACCCTTCCCAGCCCTTCTCCACCCTTCCCATCCCTTCTCCATCCTTCCCATCCCCTGTTCCATCCTTCCCAGCCCCTGTTCCATCCTTCCCCGCCCCTTCTCCATCCTTCCCCGCCCCTGTTCCATCCTTCCCAACCCTTCTCCATCCTTCCCAGCCCCTGTTCCATCCTTCCCAACCCTTCTCCATCCTTCCCAGCCCCTGTTCCATCCTTCCCAGCCCCTGTTCCATCCTTCCCAACCCTGTTCCACCCTTCCCAGCCCCTGTTCCAACCCTTCCCCATCCTTCCCAGCCCCTCTCAGCCTTTCCAGCCCTTCTCCATCCTTCCCAGCCCCTGTTCCACCCTTCGCAACCCTTCTCCATCCTTCCTAGCCCTGTTCCACCCTTCCAGCCCCTGTTCCATCATTCCCAGCCCCTGTTCCATCCTTCCCAGCCCCTTCTCCATCCTTCCCACCTCCTGTTCCATCATTCCCACCTCCTGTTCCATCCTTCCCCGCCCTTCTCCATCCTTCCCCGCCCTTCTCCATCCTTCCCCGCCCTTCTCCACCCTTCCAGCTCCTGTTCCACCCTTCCCAGCCCTTCTCCATCCTTCCCAGCCCCTGTTCCATCCTTCCCAGTCCCTGCTCCACCCTTCCCAGTCCCTGCTCCACCCTTCCCAGCTCTGTTTTATCCTTCCCAGCCCCTGTTCCACCCTTCCCAGCCCCTGTTCCATCCCTCCCAAGGGACACATGTAGGGGACAAGCATGAGTGTTTGTGCCCCCACAATGAACACAGAGAGAGGGGTTGGGGTTTAAGCTCCCCAAGGTGTAAATCCACCCCTCGCTCCTCACCATGGTCAGAGGACACCAGGGGGCTGGGGCTGGCCTGACAAGCTCTGGCTGTCACCACAGCAGCTGAGAAACGAGGAACTGCTGCAGGCTGGGATCCAGATTTTATTGGAAAATGAGCTCCAGCTCCAGGGAGGAAACCCAGGATGTGCAGCCAGAGCAAAGAGAGTCCAGCAGGGCCAAGTCCTACCCCCATCATTACCAAACACGCTGGGAAAGTGTTCAAAACCCATCCTTCTTGCAAAATTCATGAGGCAGAGCCATCTGCCTGGCAGCCAGCTCTCATCCCTGCTCCTCACTGGGTATTCCCTGCTGAATGGCACAAGGCTGCCTCCCAAGTGCCCTAAACTGGGTGGGAAAGAAGGAGGGATGGAATGGAGACACCCTGAGCCTGGCTGGGGATGGTGGCATGGGATTTTCCACTGATAACTATGAGCTGTGAGAACAAAGTGCCTCCTGTTCTGTATATTGTATATATATTCTATATATATATCTATATATACAGGCAGCAGCTCTGAAACCAGACAGGATTTTTAACCCAATCTCTGCCAGGAATTTGTCCTTTCAACACCTCCCTTTAAACCTCAACAGCGTGTGCTAAGTCCACAACCTCACCACCGTGTATTTAAATAAGTTTTTCAAAAATTGTTAGGAGCAGAGCACGACTTAAGTAATGTCAAGTGAATAATTCAGGCTGGATTTATAATTGATGGGGGATTTAGCAGGAGCAGAGCCATAAGTGGCTTTCTATTAACTATTGATGCTCCCCAGCAGGCTGGGCTGGGCTCCCTGATCACAGCTCTGCCCCATGTTTAATTCAAGTGCTCTTCAGAGGACACAGTCTGGGGGATGCCTCTGCTCCCAGGAATGTCACAGCAGCCCCTGGAGCCAGCTCCCATGGAGCAACCCCCGTGGGAATGCCGGGATGGGGAGCTGTGTCTGGGGGAGCCCCCCTGCTCCCTTCTGCTGCCAGATGACCCCGAATATCTGAGTGTCTGGACAAGCCCAGAGCCCTCRGTCCTGCCTTACAAGTTCAGCTGTTTGTGTCTGATTTGAGGCAGGTGCCTCTAAAATCCCCTTCTGACCTCTTTGCACACTTTGTCTGGGAGAACACAAGAAGCTGCTGTGCCTCCCATGGCTCACATCCCCACAGGAAACATTCAGAAAGCTGCTAAAAATACAGGCACAACCCCCAAAAATACAGCAAAAAGAGCCCACCCCCATCCCAACAGCCAGAGAATCCACGCTCCAAACACTGCCCTTCCAGCAGAGCTGCACCACACACCCAACAGCCAGGGCTCCCCCAGTCCCTGGCATCAGGGAGCCCAGAATGCCCATGGCACCTCAGCAGAGCCTCTCTCTTCTCCATCCCTCCCATCCCTTCTCCATCCCTCCCAGCTCCTGTTCCATCCTTCCCAGCTCCTGTTCCATCCTTCCCAGCTCCTGTTCCATCCTTCCCAGCCCCTGTTCCATCCTTCCCAGCCCCTTCTCCATCCCTCCCAGCCCCTGTTCCATCCTTCCCAGGCCCTGTTCCACCCTTCCCAGCTCCTGTTCCACCCTTCCCAGCCCCTGTTCCATCCTTCCCAGCCCCTTCTCCACCCTTCCCAGCCCCTTCTCCACCCTTCCCAGCCCCTTCTCCACCCCTCCCAGCCCTTCTCACGGCTCTGCAGAGCATCAGAGGCTGAGATCCCACCCCATTCCATGCCCAGGGGAGGCTGGAGCAGGCAGGGCTGAGCCTGGCAGAGCAAGGACAAAGCCCGACCCTGGTGCAGGCAGAGGATTGGGAATCATTCACACCACTCCCCTCAGCAAGGCTTGGCAGCCTCGGGGCAGAGTAAATCCTGAAATCTCCTTGATTGCTAACTAAAAGATTATTGATAAAATAACTGCTCCTAATTCAGCCCTGCTGCCAGCAGAAGTGCAATATCTTTCAATTACCGCTCGGGAGCGAGGCTTTCCCTCGGATTACTGGAAGAAGCAACATGAAAAGAGACTCTGGGAAGGGCTGGAAAGTGAGGGTGAATCTATTTCTGCTGCTCTCCAAAGCCAGCTGGGGCTCTGCTCACTCAGAGCAGGTTCAGCTGCTGGCTGGCACTGTCTGAGCTGCAGCCACAGGGGGGGTTTGGCAAAGCCAGGAGCTCCAGGAGRAGCTGGTGCTTGGGCTGAGCCTGGCACAGCCAGCCCTGTGACCAGCACTCAGGGCCAGGGCATTCCCCACTCACTGTGGTTCTGACTGACATSAGGAGAGCCAGCATGAGGAGCTGCAGGAATGACCCAACCTGGAATCATAGATTCACCTAGGATGGAAACACCTCCAAGATCATCCAGTCCAACTGTCACCCCAGMACTAAACCACGTCCCCAAGTGCCACATCCACATGGGAACTGCATTTCCATGAGAGCAGGCAAAGCCACCTCCTTCCCACAAAAAACCATGGAGCAGAGTGACTGTCCAGGCTCCCAGACCAGCCACGGGAGAAAGGGAACACGAGGGTCCCAGAACAGCTTTGCTTCAATGGTTTGGGGCTGCAGAGGGCTGCAAAGCAACTCCCTGCCCCTCCCAGAGRAGCAGCCCAGCAACAACTCCATCCCCAGACCAAGAGCACACAAAAATGAATTTCTGGAGCCCTCAGACCAACCCAGGGGCCATGAGGGGTCCCCTACAAACCCCTGTGGCCATGGGACCCCCCAAACCTCACCAGCTCCACGCGCCGGCGGCTGGACTCCAGCTCCCGCTGCACCAGCTCGTCCATGTCAGCCTTCATCTCCTGCATCCTCCTCTGGTAGTACCTGCTGCTCTCCCTCTCCCGTGCCTCCGACTCGGCCGCCTTCTCCAGCTCCTCTCCCATCTGGATGATGCTGTCCCGCAGGCGCAGCACCAGCACCTGGGGGGTGAGGGGAAGGTGAGGAGTGGGGAAACTCCCTGTGAGCACCAAGCCACTGCTGGCTGTCAGRAACCCCCTCACAGAGACAGCAGCAGTGCCACCCACCCCCTGGGCTGCCCCAGTGTCGGAACTCAGCGCATCCCTCCGGGTGTCCAGAGTTGCCAAGGACCCCGTTGGGGGGGCTTGGAGACCCTGGCACGCTGCCCAAAACACCTGGGGATTCGATTTTGACCCCTGGAGCAAGTTGCCAACTTTGTATGAGGACCTGAAAGTCACACAGGTTTGAATGGAGTAATAACAAAATGATCACAGGGTGAAAATGTAGATTTTAGGATTTTTGGTATGGGGGTTATGGGGACAAGATGGAGGAATCTGGGCATGTCCAGCCTTTCTTTCTTCTTCTCCTTGTTCTCCATTTTCTGGCACTTTGGGATTGGTTTAGAGTAGAGGTACACTGTCTAACATAGGTGATGGGTATTGGGAATGAGTTTAGAGTAGAGGTACACTGTCTAACATAGGTGATGGGTATTGGGAATTAAGTGTAAATATGATATACGTAGTTTGTGGTATAAAAGGACAGCACCGCCTCGGGGGCAGTCAGAGTGCCTGTGGCTGCCCTGCTGAGCAGATCTCGGCTGGGCAGAAAGAAAATTTTATGGATAAGAATCAATAAACAACCTCAAGACCGAAAACTGAAGAGTCCAGACTCGTTCTTCAGCCGCGTGGGCCGAAGCAGAGACACCCTGCACATCTCGGGGCAGCGATTGCCAACAGCAACCCGAGACCCCAGCCTCCCCCTGCCCCTCCCAGCCCTTCCCAGGTGCTCCTGTCCCCACAGGTGGGGCGGTGGCACTGCCAGGTGACAAGGGGGTACCTCGAAGCGCTTCATCTGCACGGCCTGGAAGTCCAGCTGGCTCTCCAGGTCCCGGATCCGAGCCTCCTGCCGGCTGACGATGGAGCGCTCGGCCGGGCACTGCTCCAGCTGGGCTGCCCTGGCCTGAGCTGCCTGCAGCTGGGACAGCAGGGGCTGTGTCAGCATCAGCAYCAGCATCCCCCAGCCGTCTGCTGAGCCCCTCTGCTGAGCCCCTCTGCTCATTCCCTCTCCTGATCCCCTTTCCTGATCCCCTGTCCTGGACCCCTGTCACAGACATCTTTTATGGAAAATACTTTCCTTAGGATTTTTCCTCCTGAGAAGCTGAGAGGCCTCAGGAACAAAATGCAAACAATGGTTATCTGCTGCTGTGGAATGCAACAGGTGCATCTGGGATTGGTCTCATGTGGTTGTTTCTAATTAATGGCCAATGACAGCCCAGCTGGCTCGGACAGAGAGTCCAAACCACAAACCTTTKTTATCATTTCCTTCTTTTTCTATTCTTAGCCAGCCTTCTGATGAAATCCTTTCTTCTGTTCTTTTAGTATAGTTTTAATATATATCATAAAATAATAAATCAAGCCTTCTGAAACATGGAGTCAGATCCTCGTCTCTTCCCTCATCCTCAGACCCCTGTGAACACGGTCACAGACCCCTCTGATGGATCCCTCTGCTGATCCCTCTCTGATCCCCTCTCCTGGACCCCTCCCCAGTCCCTCTCATGCCCTGTGGGTCTCTCCTGGCCCCAGGGCTGCTGTGGCCAAGCACTGCCCTCCTTCCCCAAAGAGTTCCGTGCTGTTGGAGCCACAGAACAGGCCTGACAGCGATGAGTGGCTCTGAATGGAGAMCCTGCTGGCCAGGACACGTGTCTGGGGCTCCTTTGCTCTTCTCTCCTCACACACTCTTTGAGGACAGCAGGCGTAAAAATCCACAGTCTTTGTGGAAAGCAGGGCCAAGCTGTCTCCTCAGTTCTTACACCGAGATCTCCAAAGGAAACTGCCCTTTTAGTGATCSCGGGTTCAGATTTTGAATTTGACCTAAAACCACAGGAATTTGTCTCCTTTTATCCGGCCTATCTCCAAAGCACCACCCGGCTCCTCCTGCTCCTGATTCCTGGGCAGCTCAGCCACGCTCCAGTAAAGCACTTCACTTAATGGGATTACTCATGCGTTTAAAATTAAATSCCTCGCTCCAGGAGGGCTGGCACAGCCTCAGAGGCGAGCGGGGTGCAGCCCCTGCTGGTGCCCACCCCGGGGCAGCCCTGGGGCCAGCCCATCCCAGCCAGGGCAGGAGAAAGATGCCAGGCTGTGAATCCCAACAACTCCRCCAGGAAAAGATTTCTCCAGCCTAAAGAGGTCCCACTCCTCAGCAGGGGTGCCACAGGCTGGGCAGGAATTACCTTTTCATGCAGGAATTACCTTCTCCTGCGGGAATTACCTTCTCCTGCAGGCTCTGCTTTTCTTTCTTCACATCCTCCACCTGCGTCTGCAGCTCCCGGATCTGAGCGATGTCTGTGGCCGACTGCAGAAACAGAAGATGTGGAGTGGGAGCAGCAGGGCTCASAGCAGAGGGCTGGCTCCTGCCTCAACCTCCTGCCACTGGGACAGGGAGCTGCTCCTGATGGAGCTTCATTCCCCCAACTCACTGCAGCTTCCCGAARTTTTGAAACAAGTATTGGTGGATCAGGATTCTCCTGGTTCCAGACACAGGCTCCTGGATCCCCACCACCTCTGCAAGGGGCACCAGACTGTGAATTGTCAGCCTGCCCCCCTCCCATGGGAGTTTTGAGGTCCCTCAGCTCCCAGGATAAAACTTTGGGAGAGCCTGACATAGTCTGGATATGGCACTGGAAGCCCCAAGGCTGACTGACAGCGCTTTTTAACCTCTGGAGGAGAAAATGGCGAAAGGAGGAATAAAAACAACCCAGAGGGGCAGCTGTAGGATTCTCCAAGTGTTGAAGCAAAACACCTCTTGAAAGAAGATTAAAAACTGCAGGTGAGAGGAGCTGGTGCTGTGAGCCTTCCCTTCCTCATCACAGCATCTCTGTCCTGGGCTGCTCACCCCTCTGTGCAGCCCCAGGTGCCACCASCAGCTCTGTGCCAGCCTGCAGGGCTTTCTGAGAGCCCTCCCAGGGCTGGAGAGGCTGCCCCGGCCCTTACCTGGGCGATCAGAGCCTTGTGCTTTTCCATGAGCTCGTTCAGGTCCTCCTGGTCCTCATCAATGCGTTTCAGCAGGTCGGCTCGCTCGTGCTGCAGCTGGAACAGCTGCTCGTCCACCTGCAGGAGGACCCACAGCTCCTGGATCGTGGATCCCACCAAATCCCCCCTKGAATTCGTCACCAACAGCCTCCAGCCCATCAGAGAGCCAGGGAAGGACCGTGGGAYGCTGCTCCCTTGCAGGAATTTTGTCCACCCGCTAAACCACCCTGAGGGGTGCTGTTTCCAAGCAGTCCAGGTGATTTAGTGAGGAATATCCTTGGAGACTCRGTAAATTCACTGGGATATTTTGTAAATCTCCTCAGAGGAGTAATTAACACTGTGAGGTGATTTATTAACCAGTCTGGTAGTGCTGATTTAGGAAAGCATCCACTGATTGCTGCCAAACCCCCCGAGGTGGGACTGTGCCCTCCCRCCTGCCCTGGGACAGCTCCAGGAACCCACCAGGGTCTTGCTTCTGCTGAGGGTCTCCAGCTCCGTGTGCAGGYTCTCCAGCTCCTGGGCTGCTGTCTGCTGGCATCTCTGGGCCTCTGCACACTTGGCTTCACTCTCTTCCAACTGGGAAAAGGTGCAGGGGATCGTCATTAAAGGGGCAGAAAGCACATGCTGATGGTGCTGTCCCCATGCTGATTTCCACTTTCACAGGRTGTCACCCTGTTTTTTTAAGTTCTTSTAAGCCTTCTGATGTTTASAGTCTTGTACCAAACTTTCTCAYGCACTTCATGTAAGTAACTCATTGTTTTGCATTATTTTATGGAGGAGGAGAAATTTGATGGACTGTTGGTTTGYCCAGTGTCATTGGAGAGGTGGCACTGTCACCCTCCAATCCGCTGTCACTTTTAGAAATCTAGAAATGGAGTCAGAAATTAAACTGCCCTCTTTTTTACCTTGGGGGTCTGTGTTGTTTTATTTCACGTCCTAGAGTGACAACAGGGCATTTTTCCCCGCTAAAGAACGCAGAAATCTCCACGTTTTAAACCCCTGCTGCTCCTCAGCTTGTCTGCTCCCGGTTTCCAGGGCAAGCAAAGCTTCCTCGGCACCTCCCAGCACCGACCCCAACACCACTGCCCGTCCTGGTGAGCCCAGCAGCCCCTATGGCACATCCTCCCTCCTCCTCGGCCAGGCAGAGCTGGCATCATTAATTCGCAAAATTATGTGAATTACACGTAATTCCTGATTAGAGCAATTCATGATTCGGGGGCTCGCAAATGGGCTTTTCACGTGGCGTAAATTGCATTTGCAAATACACGTGGCAGATCCCATTTATAAACGCTCATTTGCTCTCGGGTTTTACAGCTCAGCCGTTTGGATCACGAGCGATCTTCAATGGGCTGCAAACATCTGGAAGCTGCAGCGTCATCCCCAAAGCTCCCCCCTTGCCTGGGCGGAGGAGTCGTCGTAGGCTGTACCTGAACATCCCGTTCCTTCCCCTGCTCGTTGGGGTTGCTTYTTCTCCACGAAAAAGCAAAATAAACCCCTCTGCTCACTGCTCATTTCCTGTGCCTGGTTTCCCTGCGGAGTTCCAGGGAGCAACGGGAAAAGCTGCAAACTATGGTGAGAATCTGAGAGGTTTTTTTGTACTTTCTTTTTTATCTCTCTCCCTCAAAAAAAATTAAAAAAAAAAAAAANCTGAGAGGTTTTTTTGTACTTTCTTTTTTATCTCTCTCCGTTAAATAAATTAAAAAAAAAAAAAAGTGGGGGGACTTATGGAATACTATCACTGGAGCAATCCTCAGCTGGCTTCCCTCCAATTTTTGGGGAGATTGAGACCTCTCACTAGGAAAGGAAGAACTTTCTTCCATCAGCTGTAAAAAAGTCTCTGTGCTTTGCTGGGATGAGCTGAAGATGCCACTCAGATCAGCTCCTGGTTTTGTGGCCTTTCCCACCTGTCCAGCTGCATCCCCACTCAKGGACTGGCCTCTTCCCTGCCACAATCCCCACCAAACTCCTGACAGCTCCATCAGACAGAAGAGCATCTCCTGGACCCCTCATTAAACATCAGCTTCCAATTCACTTGGTGTAATGGAATTTTCCCACTTGGGAAGAATAAATTGAAATTCCCCCCCAAAAARATGCATAATGTATGAACTGTGGAACAACATTAGTTTGCTGTGAACACCATCTGTTAAATACCTGCATAAAATGGATGCCTCAGCCTTATTAAGAAACAATGCTGCACTTCCAGCCATATGGATTTTGATTAACGGAAATGTAGCATTTTAGCAAAGTTTTTCTTCTCGTGCAGGTCCGTGGGCTGCTGGTAGGATGCATTGGCTTTTGAGAAAGTCGTCATGAATGCCATTAGAAATTGTTTCAGCTTAAAGGACAGGATAATCATGTGGCATTTTAAGCACAGGCAGAGTCTCAGTGTTGGTGGCACAGCAAAAACTCCACATGCCCAAAATCCAGGCTGTTTGCTTTTCTCCAAGTGCAAAGGAGATGAGCAGAGGCCATGGAACCACAGGGACAGAGGGTGACCTCCTGCCTTGCTGTGGGGACTGGGGTGTGCAGGGAGCAAGAATCCCAGAATCCCAGAGTCATAAATGCTGGGAAAGACTTCCAAAGTCATCAAATCCAGCCTGTGCCTGATCCCCACCTTGTCACCAGCCCAGAGCCACACCCAGGAATTCCTTGGACTCCTCCAGGGATGGGGACTCCAAACCTCCCTGGGCAGCCCCTGCCAAGCCCTGGCCACACTTTCCATGAGGAAATTCCTCCTGATTTCCAACCTGGCACAGTTTGATGCAGTTCCCTCTCTCCTGTCCCTGTTCCCTGGCAGCAGAGCCTGACACCCCAGGCTGTCCCCTCCTGTCAGGGAGCTGTGCAGAGCCACAAGGTCCCTCCTGAGCCTCCTTTTCTCCAGGCTGAGCCCCTTCCCAGCTCCCTCAGCTGCTCTYYCCATGACTTTACTCTCTGGAGCAAAGACTTAATTCCCCAGTTAATGCCCAGCTCATTATTCCSCAGGGAGACGGGGCTGGACACAGCAGGATGGGCAGAGGAAGCACCTCAGCATCCTCAGCATCCCTGCAGGTCCCTCAGATCAGCACACGGAAGGGRCCTGAGGCAGAGCCCTGCCACATTTCCCTCCCACCAGGGAATGAGAAAAAACAGGGGCAGYGCAACCTCTCCAGCCTCAAAGTGGGATTTGGGAAACATTATGGGATTTAATGAAGTGCAGCACTACAGCACTGGGTCAATAATAATATTTAACAGCACCAGAGTGCAGAAAATGGCCATTCCCACTGTGGCCTGTCCCAGCCATGGCCATCTCCTGYCCTGGACATCCAGGTAAGGGCATAGACACACCTCTGTCTCCATCAGGCCCAGCTCACCTTGCCCTTCTCCCCCAGCACAGGTGGGAGCAGCTGCTGCTCACAGCTGTTATTTATGCACAACGACCCTCCCAATTACATTTGGATGTTGCTGGAGTTGCTCGTGCCTCCAGATTCGTTTGTTTCCAGGTGAAATGTGCAGAACAAATTAATTTCTGAGTGGTTTCAGTGGGCCAGCATCTTTAGCTGAGCCCCTGCTTGGCACTTGRGAATACACAGCCCACAAGGGGATGGACAGCCCTGTGGCGCCCCTATCCATGGCAGGGCACTCATGGCTCACCCTGGGGTGGGGGATGTCCCCAGTGTGGTGGCACAGAGCTGGCACTGAGCTGGAGCCGCCCCCCAGGTCACTCCACACCGCCGAGCTCAAATCCCCCCCATCCCTCTCCCGCTTCCAGCATCCCTATGGCAACGCCGCCCCAGCCCGGCCGTAGGAGACGCGCAGAAACGCGCCAAACAGAAGGTAATTAACAGGAAAAAAAGGGAAAAAAGGGAACAAAACCACTTCACCAGCGTTGCCTTAATTACAGGGAAGCGCTCCTTTTCCAAGGAGACTCCCCAATGTGTCAGCGCTCAGTTAACCGGGGCAGCGGGGGACGCTCCCTGCGGCTGCCCCGCTGCCCGCGGCTCCCTCCCTACCTGTTTGCGCAGGTGCTCCAGCTCCGGAGCGCTGCCCCCGGGCCCGGCTGGGGCCGCCAGCAGCAGCTGAACATCGGCCAGGAGCGCCCGGCTCCTCCGCAGGTCCCGCCGCAGCCGCTTCTCCACGTCGAAGTCGCGGTGGCCGATCTGGGGATGGGGGGACACGGGGTGTGTGAGCCCTGCTGGCCCCCCGGAACCTCCATCAGCGCCTCCTGCCGCCCCYCAAGGCGTTCCCCGCTCAGTTTAGGGGTATTTTGGCCGGCTACACCAGAGTGAACACCTCCAGGATGTTCCATATTTTCCCCCATCAAAGAGATGCTCCTCTGATTTGCCCACCCCTGGTCCCCACGGGTCACATCCCTGCCCTGTGTGCAGAGGGACAGCCTGGCCACACAGCCACAAGGAATACATCAACAAACCCACCCTCTGTGCCCCCCTCCCCAGAGAGAGGGAGAGAGCAACCATGGTTACAGGGATAAAGGAATTAGAAAGCCACCAGATAAACAGGGACATGGTTTCAGCGCTCGATTTCAGCATCACTGAGGTGTAAGAGCATTTTCCGTTTAGGTTGTTTTCCACGGCTCTCATTTCAAACCCCTTTCCTTCTCCCRTTTTCTGTTCACTGGCTAAAATCAACTGTGTGGATTTGACCTCGTGGCCTGGTTTAGAGCTGGCTGRAATTTGCTGGAACAAGAAATCATTGGCATCTCCATTTCCTTAATTAGTTTTCTGGGTTGGCTGTTCTCTTCCCATTTTTTAATGAACTGTCCTCTGCAAACCACGGGGTGTTTGCAGCACCACCACTGCTGCTCTGCCACCCCTCCAGCTGGATCCTGGACACTGCTCACACCATTTTCCTCTTGCTCAGGGTCTCTCCACAACCACAGGGGATAAATTTGAAGCCGTGGCTGGAACCAGCTGCCCCCTGCCACCACTGCAGCCCAGGATTTTTAAGYGACAAAGGCAGGATTTGATTTAGCTGCTGCTAAACTGTGGTTATGTCTCACAGCAATCCCAGCTGCATGGCCCCATCTCCCCTGCCCTTACACCCGGAGTGCCCTTCGGGGGCTGGGGGCTGCCAGGGCAACACCTGGGGCTGTCCTGGAAGGGGAAGAGGCCCTTCCTCCTGAGCCCCCCTGTCACAGACATCTTTTATGAAAAACYCTTTCCTTAGGATTTTTCCTCCTGAGAAGCTGAGAGGCCTCAAGAACAAAATGTAAACAATGGTTATCTGCTGCTGTGGAATGCAACAGGTGCATCTGGGATTGGTCTCATGTGGTTGTTTCTAATTAATGGCCAATCACAGCCCAGCTGGCTCGGTCAGAGAGTCTGAACCACAAACCTTTGTTATCATTCCTTTTCTATTCTTAGCCAGCCTTCTGATGAAATCCTTTCTTCTATTCTTTTAGTATAGTTTTAATATAATATATATCATAAAACAATAAATCAAGCCTTCCTAAACATGGAGTCAGCTCCTCGTCTCTCCCCTCATTCCAAGAACCCCTGTGAGCACGGTCACACAGGGCAGGGCCCACAGAGCAGCCCCTGGGAGGGCACTGCCCCCTTACCTGCTCACACAAGGTGCCAATGAGCCCTTCCAGGTCCTGCTTCTCGTGCAGCACCATCTGCCTCTGCTCGTGCTCCTGCTCCAGCTGCATCTCCAGCTGCCGCAGCTGCGTGGGACAGACCCAGCCCCGCTCAGTGCCCGGCCACCCCGCAAGGCACAGCCACTGCACACTGGGGCTTTGGCACTCCCCAGGAGAGGGAGGGCACCAAGGTCTCTGCAGCCAGCACTGGCGACCAGGAACGGCCCATGTCCCCTGGAGCACCTCCCGTCCCCAGCAGTGCCAGTGCCAGGGACGTGCAGGACACTGGGGACAGGACACCCAGACATGCCCAAAGGCTGCCCCTGCAGCTCTGGAATTCGTGTTTGCACCCACCAACCTCGTGGCTTTGAGGAAAGGCTGTTTTCTGCAAATCATCCCCAAAACCATGAAACCCTGGAGTTGGGTGCCCTTGGTGTGATTCTGGGGTTACTGGGAGCAGTGGGGCCGTGTGCTGCATCACGTTTGGCTCTCACACATTGTCCCCAACAGCCCCTCCAGCATGGCAGGGGCTCAGCCCTGACCCAGAGCCTGATCTGCACCCCCAAGCTGTGACTGGGGCTCAGCCCTGACCCAGAGCCTGATCTGCACCCCCGGGGCTGTGACTGGGGCTCAGCCCTGACCCTGAGCCTGATCTGCACCCCCGGGGCTGTGACTGGGGCTCAGCCCTGACCCCGAGCCTGATCTGCACCCCTGGGATGTGACTGGGGCTCAGCCCTGACCCCGAGCCTGATCTGCACCTCCAGGCTGTGACTGGGGCTCACACCAAGGTGATGGTGGGAAAGCAGGAACATGGACCCCTGGAAGGGCTCCTGGGGACATGGGGAGCTCTGGGGAGCACCCAGCATCAAACCTACCCTCTTCTGGCAAGACTTCTGCGTGTCCTCCAGCTCCTCGTCCTTGTCCTCCAGCTCCTTCTGGTGCATCTGCTTCATCCTCTCCATCTCCAGCTCCAGCCTCTCGTGGAGCTGAAACCCCCAGAGATGATGCACAGCCCCGAGGGGTGAGGATGCTGTCGAGGTGTCCCAGCAGGGACAGACCCCCCTGGTCCCCCCAGCCCCACATTACCTGCTCCAGGTGCTCCACAGCAGCTGTTTGCCTCTCCAGCTCCTTCTTCTGCTCAGCAGCGCTGCCCTCCAGGTCCCAGAGCCTCTTCTTGAGCGCAGGCACCGTGTCCACGGCCCCGGGGGTGCTGAGCTCCTGCACTCGGCCGGCCAGCACGGCCACCTGCTGCTCCAGCCTGGCCACCTCGGCCTCCTTGTGCTGGGCAGAGCAGGGTCAGAGCCGGGACGCTCACAGCCCGCTCTCAGAACCCACAGCATTCCCAAAAACATCATCCCAACCCGCTGGAGCGGCAGCAGGGACTGGGCAGCCCTGCCCCGCACTGAGAGCCCCATGCCCATCTTTCCCTCCTGATCCCGACCTCACTTTCCCACTGCCCTGGGGTGTCCCTGCAGTCCAGGGACGCGCAGGACACTGGGGACAGGATGGGCCGTTTGAAGCACACCCAGACATGCCCAAAGGCTGCCCCTGCAGCTCTGGAATTCGTGTTTGCACCCACCAACCTCACGGCTTTGAGGAAAGGCTATTTTCTGCRAATCATCCCCAAAAAAGGATGGGGGGGAGGGTGCTGGCAGCAGCCCCGGGGGTTCCCCCCAGCCCAGCAGCCGTGCCAGTGCCACCACGGTGGCATTTGGTGCAGCACCATCCCACGGGGCACAGACCAGCACCTTCCCCAAGGTGGGACTGGCGGTGGGGATGTGAGGAAGAGCACAAGTGACCCCAGTGAAAACAGGGTGGCCCTGATTAGCTGAATCATGGGGTGGGGATCACTCATACATAGCAACATCCCTCCTGGAAGGAGGTTTAAACACACTGAGCTGTGCTAGGAGAAACTGGAATCAAGTTTCCTGATTGCCTCKGCTCTAATTGCAGAGGTAATCAGTGCTGCTCCCAGAAGTGGCTCCGAGACTGCAAAGTGGGGTCTCCCCTTACCTCCAGGCTCTGCTGCAGTTTGCCCATCTCCCAGCGGATGCTGGTGTTCTCCTGGGACAGCTTCTCACGGAGGCTCCTCTCRAAGGCAGACTGCCCCAGGGCCTGGGCCAGCTGCAGGTCAAACCTGGAGGGGAGCACAGGAGGTCAGGAGGGACACACGGACCCCATGCACCCCGCTGGACACGGCTTGGAGCAGCCTGGGGTGGTGGAAGGAGAATATTCATAGGGAATATTCCACAGGGATGGAACTGGATGAGTTCCCTTAAGGTCCCCTCCAACCCAAACCAGTCTGGGCTCAGAGCCTGTGTCAGTCACACAGCAATGGGATGGGAAAATAACTCCCAGCAGCTGAAAGAGATGAAAACCCAGCTCCACCCTTACAGCAGCTCTGTGGTGGTGCTTGCAGGGGTCCCAGGGTGAGGGAAGAGATGAGAATCTTGACTCCATGTTTCAGAAGGCTGATTTATAATATTATGATATATATTATATTAAAATAAAATGGTACACTAAAACTATACTAAAAGAATAGAGAGAAAAGGATTTCATCAGAAGGCTGGCAAGGAATAGAAATGGAAYGGAATGATAATAAAATCTTGTGACTGACCAGAGAGTCYGAGACAGCTGGACTGTGATTGGCCATTAAGTAAAAACAACCACATAAGACCAATCACAGATCCACCTGTTGCATCCCACAGCATCATGGAATCATTTTTTACATTTCATTTCTGAGGCCTCTCAGCTTCTCTGGACAAAAGATCCCAACGAAATGATTTTTCATAAAACACATCCGTGACACAGCTCCTCACCCTCCCCATTCCCTGGCTCCTCGCTCCAGCACSCCCAGCCCTGCCCATTCCTCACCTCTTCTGCCTCTTCTCCAGCTCGTGGCTGCGGCTCTGCTGGCTCTCGGCCAGCACCCGGGCATCCTCCAGCTCGCAGGCCAGGCGCTGGCAGCGCCGCCGCAGCCGCTGCGCCCCGTCCCGCGCCGCCTGGCACGCTGCCCGCGCCTCGCCCAGCTGCGGGGGCACACGGAGGAGCTGTGGCACCAGGGAGGGACACACGGACCCCATGGAACCCGCAGGGGAGGGACAGGGGTGCCCCGTGGAGGGGGGATATCGTAGAGCCCCTGGTACGGGCAGCCCGCAGAGGGGGGACACGGGGACGCCACACAGGAGGGACACCACAGAGCCCGTGGCACGCTCAGTTCAGAGAGGAGGGACCCCACAGCACACACAGCCCACAGAGGAGGGACCCCAGAGACTCCATGGCACACTCAGTTCAGAGAGGAGGGACCCCACAGCACAAACACCCCACAGAGAAGGGACACGTGGACCCCACACAGG
>JACDOX010000320.1:509901-522163 GCA_014549065.1 Cardinalis cardinalis | reverse complement strand
TGGACCCCACACAGGTGGGACCCCAGAGACTCCATGGCACACCCAGTTCAGAGGAAGGACCCTTAGACCCCACTAATCCCACAGCGGAGGAACCCCACACACCCGACACAGGAGGGACCCCACAGACTCTATGGCACACTCAATTCAGGGGAAGGACCCTTAGACCCCACTAATCCCACAGAGGAGGAACCCCACTGACCCCACAGAACATACACCCCGCAGAGAAGGGACACATGGACCCCACACAGGTGGGACCCCACAGACTCCACGGCACACTCAGTTCAGAGGAAGAACCCCACTGACCCCACAGCACACACAGCCCACAGAGGAAGGGCCCCTGGACCCCACAAACCCCACAGAAGAGGAGCCCCACCGACCCCACACCCCCTGGATAAGATCCCCACCGGGAGCCAGCCTCACTGCATTCCCCAGGGTTGCTTCACCCAGGGATTTTTCACCAAACAAGGACAACCCGAGGTGCTGTGTCCCCTCCAGCTCCAGGCACCCTGTGATGCCTGCAGCATCCCAGCCCGTTCTGCTGAGTCAGCAGAGCTGCCCCGGGGCGATGCCTGATCCCGTTTCTCTGCAAAAAGGACTGGAATCCCCAAGGATTCCCGTTGTGTTTGGGACAGACACTCAGAGCTCTCCCACGCCAGGGAATGGAGTCGTTAARGAAAGACTTTAAATAAGCAAAAATCTTGCATTAATGAGGCCTGTAATTCCAAACTAACTGAGAGCAAATGGGCTGCTTGGCTTTACCCAAGCTCCTAAAACACAGCTTCTTTCTTATTACTATTTAATGTACCATGAGAAATCTTTATTTCTTTGTTTTATCCTTATGGGGAGTGACCTGGCTCCCGGGCACTGCTCAGGGAAGCACGTTGGCTTTTTCCCTCCTCAGGGCAAAGCTCGGGAGCTGCCAGCTCTTTGTGTGACAGATGGGGAGAGCACAGCCCTGTACAGCTCCTAAAGCCAGAGCAGCACCGAGAGCCACCACTGAAAACCCCCTGCCCACGCTCACACCTGACCAAGGTGGAATTCTGCAAYGTTAAAGCGATTTGTGAGGCTCAAACCTGCAGGGAATATCTGGTTTTCCCTGGTCAGTGGGAAAGCAGCCCTACAGAGCTCCTGGGAGCAGGGAGAGCCCTGCTGCCGTGGGTGTCCCTGTGCCCTGCTGGCCTGGCAGCACTTGCCTTTTGCTCCAGCCCYGTCCTGGTGCCCAGCTCTGCCTCCAGCCGCTCCTCCAGCTGCGCCAGCCGCTTCCGCAGGAAAACGATCTCGGTCTGGGCACAGTCAAACCTCACCTGCCACTCGTCCTCTGCCAACGAGAGACAGCCAGGGTGGGTGCTGGGGGCCCGACCAGCCCCTGTGGCCCTGCTGGGGGCAGGTGAGGGGATGCACAAGGGATTGACACCAGCACAGAGCTTATGGGGCACGGATCTGCTTTGTGTGCCCCACTCGCACAGAACACGTGCCCTGCCTCAGGCACAGCTTGTGTGCCCATCCCATCCCACCCCATCCCTGCCAGCAGCACCCTGGGGCACAGCACACCAGCCCCATGCCTGATCCAGAGCTGTGTCCCCAAGCTGTCCCTGCCAGCTCTCGTTGGATGAGCAATGCAGGGTGACAGAACACTCTGGAGTGGCCAGGGGTTGCAGAGTGGCACTGACTGGGAGGGACAAACCTCTGCCTGCTTCTCTGTGGCCCCACAGGTCAGGCTGGATGCCCAGAGCATGCACTGCCTCCAGAGGGACATCCCTACCTCCTCCAGAGCTGCGTCCCCAAGCTGTCACTGCCAGCTCCCGCTGGATGAGCAACGCAGGGTGACAGAACGTTCTGGAGAGGCCAGGGGCTGCAGAGTGGCACTGACTGGGGGGGACAAACCTCTGCCCCCTTCTCCAGGTCAGGCTGGATGCCCAGAGCACGCACTGCCTCCAGAGGGACATCCCTACCTCCTCCAGAGCCGCTGATCTTCATCTCACGCAGCTGCACCAGCTGCTGCGCCTCTTCCAGCTGCTTCTCCACCGACTCCAGCTTCTTCTGCACTTGGTCGTGCTTGCTCTGGGGAAGGGAGGAAGGGAGCAGCTCTACCCAGCTCTGGAGCACCCGGGAGAGCTGTGTCAGGGGGATGGCAGGGCCGCTGTCACCGCACAGGGGCTCGGGGCTGTGGTACCTGCAGCTCCTGCAGCTCGCGGGTGCCCCGCAGCCGCTCGGCCCGCTCCCCATCCAGGGCCTGGCAGGTGACATCGCCCTTGTAGCGCTCATCCGACAGCTCCGTGGTCAGGTCGATGATCTGGGGGAGCAGGGGGGCAGTCTGGGCATGGCTGGGGGGGGTTCTGCCACGCCACAGCCACGCTGACAGCTCTGCCTGCTCTCAGGAGCGCACACCAGCCCCGGCCAGTGTCACCAGCGGGAGCCCAGGCTCCTGCCTGGCAGCTGCCTGTGCCACGCTGCCTGCACTGCAGGGCTCATCACAGCTCTCCATCGTCCCACTTTATTGCATTAAGTTTCCTTTGAAACCAGGAGCAGAAGGGGACAATTATTAATCCAGAAAATCAATTCCATTTTCCGCAGAGCAGACGGGCACATGGTCCTTCCTGCTCAGCCAGCCCAGCGAGGGGCTGCAGAGCCACAGGGAAACACAGCATTCCAACACTCCTCTCCTGTGTCTGACAGCATTTTGAGGCACCTCACATTGTGCAGGCTCCTTAGGGAGTCCCACAAGTTTAACCCAGTAAGCAAATCCCACAGGATTTCTGGTGTTTTCCTAGGTCTGCCCTGAAGCAGTTGCCTCGCTCAGCATTCCCAAAGGGCTCAAACTAAACCATCTGCACCCCMTTCCCAGGGATGAGGAGGGTTCTGGCCTTGGGGGCTGTTGGCTGCAGCCTAGACCCAGCTCAGCCCTGCTGCAGCCAAGGGAGTGGGAAAACCCAGKGTATTTATAGAAACCTTGGGAGCTCCTTCTCCTCGTGATGCTTGGCAAAATCCCAGGCACAATCACAAGGAGCTGCATATCCAAGAGCAGAGCCCACAGAGGACCAGCAGCCAGCTGGGAGCATGGAATCCCAGAATGGTTTGGGTTGGAAAGGACCTTAAAGTCCATCCAGGGCTTTAAGGGACACCTTCCACTAGCCCAGGCTGCTCCCAGCCCCATCCAGCCTGGCCTTGGATACTTCCAGGGATGGGGCAGCCACAGCTTCTCTGGGCAGCCTGGAGTGATGCCAGCCTGGAATCCTGCAGCTGGACACTGCAGCCTGTCCAGAATCCTGTCCAGAGGACCATCCCTGCCCAGGGCTCCTCCTGCTCTGCTGGAACTGCTGCTCCTGTTCATCCCCATCAGCTCATTTCCCAACCTGGCCAAACAGGGCTGTGGCAGAGGTTTGGGGGGGTCTGTATCAGGTGTTTTGGGGTCTGTCCCAGAGGTTCTGGGGCTGTACCTTGCTCTCCAGACTCTCTGTGGTCTGTCTGAGCTCGCTGCACGCCTGCTCGGATTTTTCCAGCTTCCTTCTCAGCGCCGCCAGCTCCTCCTAGGGAAGATTGGAAAAAAAACACACACAGAGTTCCAGCATCCTYGGCTTATTTATGAAAACCTTGTTTTCTGCTCAAAATAAGTGGAAGAGACATAGCTGCCTTATTAATRAAATTTACCAGGCAACTTTGAAGGCTGCTCACTGCAAATTGCCGGGACTACAGCTCCTGACATGAATTCCATYGGAGGGAATGTCAGCTTTGCTGTGTGTGGAGCATGTTTTATGAGAGAGCAGCAAGCCTCAAAAGCCTGGGATGAACWGCCAGGGGCCTGGATCATGCCCAGGGAGTGTCCCAGGGCCCTGGCAGGTATCAGAGCAYGGTGCAAAGGCACGGTGCTGGCTGTGATTCCTTCCCAGGCAGCAGGAGCTGCTCCGTGCAGCCTTGTCCTGCTTTGATGTCCAACACTGAGCGTGCAGAGTGGTGATAAAAACRGAGGTTAACAGATGATGGGGCCTGATGGATCCCAGGTGGGCTTGSAGACAAAAACAGAGGCTTGGGCAGCTTTTATTTCACCTGAGCCAGCCTGAAAACATCTTGTTAAAACCTTGCTAAGGCAAAAGGAGGAGCGGGACTCCGGGGAAGATGGGAATTTAGCACAGGTCTCAGAGGGTGCAGAGGGGTGAAAGGAGCAAAAAASGTCCATTAGCATCTCCCATCACCCAGGGCAACACAGGTGGATGCCAGCACAGAGTGGAGTCCCCTCTGTCACAGGGGTGTTTGAATGCTCATCTCAGCACCCCAGAGGCTGACAAACCCATCCCCAGGGGTTTGGCTCAGGGACACAGCCCCTGGAGCTTGCAGAGGGCACGAGGAGGGCAGTGGGGGAACCCTGGGCTGGGGTTTGACTGTGGGGACATGGTGTGTTTGCTACTGTCCCTCTAAGCAAGAGGTCACTGCTCCCTCCACAGCTCTGCAGAACGTGTGACACTGGGCTAAGARCAGGGGGCAACTTCTGGATGGTAGGAAAAACATCTCTGCTGGGCAGAAGTGACTTCCAACTTGAGCAATCCATCAGGCAGAGCCCCTAAAGCACCCTGTCTGTCACCCTGTTCTTCTAAGCCTTCTGATGTTTACATTCTTGTAACAAACTTTATCACGCGCTTTTCTCTAACTAATTATTGTTCTACATTCTTTTCTGGAGGAGGAGAAATTTGATGGACTGTTGGTTTGTCCAGTGTCACTGGAGAGGTRGCACTGTCCTCCTCCAGTCCACTGTCACTTTTGGAAAAATCTATGAACGTTGGAGTCAGAAATTGAACTTCCCTTGTTTTTACCTTGGAGATTCCAGTGTCTGCATCATTTTATTTTGTGTCCTATAGTGACATCGTCCTGTCCCACCCATCCCAGCCCTTGGCACTCACCTCCTTAGCACGGAGCTGCTCCTCAGCGAGGTTCACACTGAGCAGGGGCCGCAGGCGGCTCAGCAGCTGCCACCAGGGCCAGTGCCTGACTGCCTGGAACACCTGCAGGTTCTTCTGGATGCAGCGGATGGCCAGGCGCTGGATCTGAGGGGACACAGCAGGGATGACCCCCACCCAGCCAGGAAAAACCAGGCAGGGACACCAGGCTGGACAGGGAAAGGTGGCAGAGGACCTCAGGGATGGCAGCACAGCATCTCATGGCTGCAGGGGAAAGCTTCAAAGAGCTGTTGTTGGGGTGCTGTGGGCCAYATCCCAGGTGTGGGCTCAGGTGTCCCCAGCCCACAGGATGGGTACCTTCAGTCTCTTGAACTTCTGGCGGCTGAGGAAGCCCTTGCAGGCAGCCTGGAGCAGAGTCATCTTCTGGGCTATCAGCTTGTCCCGCTGCTTCTCCAGCCTGGAGATCACCCCTGGCTTCAGGAACACCTGGCAGCAAGGAACAGGTAGGTCAGGGCTGGAAACTCTCCCTCCTCCTTGACACAGGCATCGACCATCACAAGGTGCAATTCCTCAAAACTTCTCCTGTGGGATGCTGCCTGCTCCCCCCACTGTGGGGATGGATGGATGGATGGATGGATGGATGGATGGATGGATGGATGGATGGGATGGATGGGATGGATGGGATGGATGGGATGGGATGGGATGGATGGATGGGATGGATGGAATGGATACCTCCACTGACAGAGGATTCTGACCAGTGAGATACAGATGCACACAGGTAACAGCAATGATGTGTTACAATAGCAAAACCAAAATAAACCAGATGRTTTTCTTTCTCTGAATTGGCCAGAAATGCCTCAGAAGTGGCACAGATTTGCTGGTGCCATCAGACCCAGGCCGGTATGGATCTCTGAGTGTCTGAAGTGTCACTGCTGGGAGCAGCTCTTGGAATCCAGGATCAGGAGCTCCCAACCATTTGCACRGCCCAGCTTTAACAACCCTGAGCGACCCGGGCGAGGCCGGGGCTGTGCTGAGAGCTGCGTTTCAGCCATGCCAAATTGAATCACAGCACAGCCCCAAGGAAAGCGGCTCTCTCATGAGCTGATGCCATGATTGCTCCACCACCCATTCGATTGCCTCATTAATGTCTGAATTAACTCCCCAACCCTGCGAGTTTCACAGCTGGTACAAAATCAATGCTCAGAGCGACGGCGAAGCGAACCCGTCCCTAACGAAATGTGACCGGGGCTGCCACCGCGCTATTGATTAAGAACAAGGGTTGCAGAGAGGAGATAATTACAAACTGCACAGTGCAGGATAAAAAGAAAGTCATTTTGCTCCACGGAACCGTTCCGTGAATTCTTTCTTTACAAACTCCAGAGCTGAAGGCAAGCACGCACGTGAAATTAATTTTTCTTTGAGACCATTGCACTGAAGTTCAAATGTGGTTGCTGTGACAGTTCCTGCTCTGCAGCAAACCCACGAGCTGCCCAAGCCCCCTTCACTCCCAGGAGACAGCAGTGGTAATTAGGGACTTAAATACCACCAGGGGCTGGCTGGATTTTGGTAATTAGGTACAGGATTTACCCTGGGTTCTGCTTTCAGATGAGAATTCCGAGGTTTTGCTCTGATATTTAGCGAGTCTCGGTTTCCCAGCCCACCTGGTGCCACATGCAGCAGTGGAGGAGGGCCTTTGTCACCAATTTGGGGAACTTTRGGCTGCTGGGGAGCCTGGCATGGGGCTGTGCCCACACACACAGAGCAATGGGGAGGCAGGGCACAGTTGTGGTACCTGGGTGCGTCCTATGGCAACGCTCTTCTTCTCCAGATCCAGCGCCTGGAACAGCTCCTCGATAGCCTGGGGAGAAGGGACAGATCATGGGACTGCTGAGGGAACACCCACACCCTGCTGGGAGCTGCTGAAATGGGGTGCAGAGACCCCCAGTCCGCGTGGGCACCCAGTGAGGGTTTGTCCAGCCCTGCCCTCCTTTCTTCTGCCCCTTGCCAAGCCCAGCCCAAAGTCCCAGAGCAAGGACTTCCCTCCCCTGAGGCTTTCAGCAGGATGGGGAGCAGAAATCCGCAGCTGCAGGCAAGATTCTCCTCCTTTTGCTGCCATCCCTGGTCTGGCAGAGCCTTGGTGCACGGGCAGGAGGTGACAGAGGGGACAGTGCCTGTCCCAGCACCCTCCAGCTGCACTCAGTGCTCCCCTCCTGCCCACCTCACCAACAGCTCATCCCATGGAGCCAAAAACAGGGCTGGGTCCTCCCCTGAGCCCACAGCACAGAACTCCAGGAGGATTCCAGCAGGAGATTATCCCAAGGAGAAGCCTGAACTCAATTACTCCAAGCTTTGGACAAGAACATGAACACAACAGCAGCAACACCAGCCACACCCCTGGGAGAGCCACACTGGATGGATGGATGGATGGATGGATGGATGGATGGATGGATGGATGGATGGATGGATGGATGGAAAGCCCCAGGGCTACAAAAATTGTAACAAAAATCCTCTGCTAACACCTCACTCCACACAACACCATCTCATCTGCTCCCCGAAGGACAGACCCACAGAGGGAATTTTCCACCATGGGCCCAGGAGCAGCAGGGTTGCACCCCTGGCCTCACCAGCAGCCGTGCAGGGAGGGGATGGAGCACAGCAGGGAATGGGATGTGGATCACAGTGCCAGGCTGAGGAAGCAGCAGAGCTGTGGCTGTGCCTGTTCTGGTGGCACTGCTGGGACCAGGAGTGGTGCAGGCTGTGCAGGACAGTCCCAGCCCAGCCCAAGCACAGGGCCAGCTCTTGCTGTCCCCTCACAGCTGAGCCTCTCCCCTGCTCCAGCAGCCAGGTTCATGCTGTGTCCTAGGCAGCACTTCCCAGCTGACAAACCCTGGTGGCAGCAAGCTCCGGGGAGGATGGGATTTTCCAAATCCCCTGCTTACACGCTGCTGACAAGGCACCCTCTGCCTCCGACAGCATTTCATGGCAATATTGACCTTTCCCAATTGTCAGACTTGTCTTATTAAATCCCGAGGTCTTAACTGCCTTTGCACATGCTGGCTGCAGTTTGCACAACACAGCACGTGCCCAGCTTTAATCCAGCTCCTCTCAGCTCTTGGTGGCTCACCCACAGCCTTATTCCAGGCATGGCTTTGTGCTGGTTTTGCTGCAAATTTACTCGGAAACAAATAAAACTGGCAGGTGTCCAGATTCCTTCCTAAGCTCTTTTGGCTTTCAGCATCACRGGGTGAGGAGAGGTGAGGAGTCACCCCGGGCTGCAGGTGATGCCCAGTGCTCAAAAGATTCCCCAGTCCCCGCTCTCTTGCGTCTCTGGGAATGTTTCCTGGCTTGTCCTCAGGTTTTTGGGGAGCCAGGGAGAGGGACTGGACCACAGCAATGCCCACATCCTCCCCCCAGCTCTGGCATCATCACAGCCCCACTGGGAGTCTCAGCCCACGCTCCCCAGCCCAGCACACACCTTGCTCTCATCTGGCACCTCGTAGGCAGAGTTGTGCTTCTTCATCACCTCGGGGGCCAGCACCTGGAAGCGCCTTCGGAACTGGGTGAGGAGCAGCCGGTCCGAATAGCCTGGGGGCACACGGGGCTCTTGGGGGCTGTGCCACACCCAGGGCATGATCTGAATGTCCTGGGGGCACACGGGGCTGTGCCACACCCAGGGCATGATCTGAATAGCCTGGGGGCTGCGCCATGCCCAGGGCATTGGCACTGGCACACTGGGGAGGGACCTGCTGGGACATCCTGTGCACAGCAAAGGGCACCGGGGGTGGAGGGGATACGGGGAGCTGCCATGAGAGAGGAAACCCCTGCAGTGAGGGCAGGGAGAGGGCACCGAGATGAGTTTTGAGGTGGCCAGATGCCACCCCAGCACCTCGTGTGACACAGGACATGYCCCTGGGCCTCCTGCACAGCTCCCTGTGCCCATGGCATGGGATGTGCAGGTCCAGCCTGATGCTGCACCAGAGCTGCAGCCACGGAGCTCAGGCAGGAGAGGGGCTCAGAACCCCTGMAAAAAGCAGGGATAAAAATGGAGGAGAATTTCTGAACGGGGAATTTCTGAAGGGAGGGGGATTCCTTGCCTGCTGGTGAGAAGCAGGTGGTGAGCAAAGGCTGGAAGGGCTGAGCAGGGGCAGGGAGCTGCAGGTGGGATGGGCAGGGGCCAGGCAGGGCGTGGACTTACCAACACGGTGGAGGCGCAGGGCATCCAGGAGCTGGGTCCCCTCCAGCTGWGTCCTCAGGGCCACCACATCCAGCTGTGGGGCTGCATCTGGTGGCGCTGGGGGCCGAGGGACCGGCCCTTCCCCGCCCATCCCTGGGAGGAGGCAGTGCACAAAGTGCAGCTGGGACCGTCGGAGGAGGTTGGTGAGGGCATCCTGCAGGATGGCAGAGGTCAGTGGGGATGGAGGGGACAAAGGGACAGCACCTGCTGGCAGTGGGAAAGGCTCTCTGTGCCACCTGCAGGGTGTCTGGGCAGGTGGAGGGGTCAGCTCCAAGCTGGGAACAGCCTCAGGCAGAGGGTGAACACGGGTGGTGAGCAGGACCCTTCCTCCTGATGTGCCACGTGTGCAGGTGATGGCCAGAAAACGTTCCAGGATTTGCAGAATCATGGAATGGTTTGGACTGGAAGGATTAAAAATCACTGTGGTTGAGGGAGGGATGGTGGGCAGGGGGTTTGCCAGGGACAGGCAAGGCCCCAAAAGGGGCTGGTCAGGGACTCGGCAGAGCCTGAGAGAGTTGGGCCGCTGAATGAGGGGCGAGAGCAGCAGGAGCCTGGCACGTGCCCAGCGCTGGCTACTGTCTGAGCACTTCAGAGGATTAAAGCAGCGAGGTGCTGGTGTAATCTGTGTGAGATCTGTGTGAGATCTGTGTGTAAACTGTGTGTAAACTGTGTGTAAACTGTGTGCAATGTTTGTGAGATCTGTGCGTGATCGGTGTGTGATCGGTGTGTGATCTGTGCGAGATCTCTCCGTGATCTGTGTGTAATCTCTGTGAGATCTGTGTGTAATTATCTGTGAGATCTGTGTGTAAACTGTGTGTGATCTGAGATCTCTGCACGATGTGTGAGATCTGTGTGACATCTGTGTGAAGTCTGTGTGTAAACTGTGCGCAAACTGTGCGTAAACTGTGTGAGATCTTTGCAATCTGTGTGTATATTTGTGTGAGATCTGTGTGTAKATYTGTGTGAGATCTGTGTGAGATCTGAGTGCCATCCGTGCCTGATCCCTCCGTTTGGGGGTCTCTCCCTGAGTGCCAGCAGCCCAGCACCCCCGGGTGGCCCCAGCCCCGGTGGGGACGGGCAGGATCTCCCTGCTGGGAGTGCAGCCCCCCCTGTAAGGCACCGTATGCAAGGCAAGATCCCCCCGGGTACCACCGCGCCGTGTGCCCCAAACCCTCCATCCCGCAGCCRCTGCCACTCACCGCCTGCAGCTTGATCTGGGCGCACACCGACCTCTTCCTCACGGCGGCGAAGCTGCTGGCGAAGGTCTTCCTCAGGCAGGCGTTGCGGTGCAGGGCGGCCTGGGAGCGCCCCTCCAGCCCGGCCAGGGCAGGGCAGCACAGCGGAGCGCCCGCCCGAGCCCGCACCAGCTCCCGCACCGCGGATCTGCGGGATGGACACACAGACACACGCACACCGCGGGTCGGCATCCCGGCTTCTTGCACGGGGATGCAGCACCCAGCGCCCCGCAGTCCAAACGGGCGCCGTGTCACAGACATCTTTTATGGAAAATCCTTTCCTTAGGATTTTTCCTCCTGAGAAGCTGAGAGGCCTCAGGAGCAAAATGTAAACAGTGGTTATCTGCTGCTGTGGAATGCAACAGGTGCATCTGGGATTGGTCTCATGTTGGATGTTTGTTATTAATGGCCAATCACAGTCCGAGCCACAAGCCTTTGTTATCATTCTTTCCTATTCTATTCTTAGGATTTCATCAGAAGGCTGGCTTTCTTCTATTCTTTTAGTATAGTTTTAATGTAATCTATATCATAAAATAATAAATCAAGCCTCCCTAAACATGGAGTCAGATCCTCATCTCTTCTCTCAACCTGAGACCCCTGKGAACACCATCACAGTGCTGCTCTGAGGTGTGGAATAGGGTGATGGTACACCCACACCCTCGCCATCCTCCCTGGTTGGAGCATGGATGTGTTCTCTGCTCTGTTAAAGCTTCCCTGGGTTGAAGCCCAAACCAAATGAGCCAGGAGCATGCAAGCAGAAGGTTAAAATCCCCCTGTGTGCACAGACACCTGCAGCGCTTCAGTTCCCTTTCAATTCCAATTTCGTTTGCAAGGCTGCTCAAAGCAGAGGGAAAAACCTGGGCAGCTGCTGGGGAAGCCTCACAGCTCTGACTGGTGCAGAGACACATTCCACTAGCCCAGGTTGCCRCAAAYCCTGTCCAGCCTGGCCTTGGACACTTCCAGAGATGGAACAAGGCTTTACCACCCCCACAGCCAGGAAATTCTCCCCAATATCCCACCTAACTCTGCTCCCTGTCAGTGGGAACCATTCCCCACTGTTCACACAAGGGATGCCCCACTCCTCCCTCTGTCTCCAGAGCTGGGGGAGGTTTGCAGCTCAGGGGCAGGGGCACCCCCAACCCCCTCCCACGGGCACTGTGGCACCTCCTGGCACTTACACYGTGGAGTTCTGCAGCACCTGGATGGCATTCTGGGCCGACAGGTTGAACTTGGCCTTGCTGACCCAGCCCGTGAGGTCGTAGCGCACGGGGGCCGTGCCCAGCTGGTGGCAGATCTCGAAGTGCAGCGTCTGCTCACACCTGCGCAGGTGCCCCTCACCTGTGGCAGCGACAGCACCCCGGGACCAACCCAAAAAAAAACCCAGAGAGGGGTTAAATCATCCACATCTCCCCAAAATCCCAAACCCAGCGATGCCAGAGGCTGGGCAGCCGAGCCGAGCSCAACTCACCGTCCTGGTGGGGCGCCTTGGTGGCGAAGTAGGAGCAGAGGCGCTCGAAGGCGGTGCCATCCCCAGAGCCCGGCACCAGCACCTCCTCATCCAGGATCCACAGCAGCCCCCGGCGAGCGGCCCCGGCGCTGCCCTTGAGCACCTGCGGCTGCCGAGGCGATGTGGTGTGATGTAAGAGCCTGTCTCARTTATCCCTGTCCTTCCCCAGGTGTGCCAATCACCTCTCCTTTCCCCCACCCTGACCTCTGCCGAGTGCTGTCTGTCAGTCCTGGCGTTACAGAAAGGCATCRTGTGATTGGCAAAGTTCAAAAGATGCCTTMCACCCTTGGAGGACATKGAGCCATCCAGGTGTCATTTGTCCCCTGAGACTCYCCSCTCCTTACCTGGYTGGTGGCTCCCTATCCYTTCCCTCCCCYYYYCCCWGGGKTYAAARGSA
>JACDOX010000320.1:423388-490580 GCA_014549065.1 Cardinalis cardinalis | reverse complement strand
GCTTGCCTCAGTTTCCCCGGTCCTTCCCCAGGTGTGCCAGTCACCTCTCCTTTCCCCCACCCCGACCCCTGCCGAGCGCTGTCTGTCAGTCCTGCTGAGCGCTGTCTGTCAGTCCTGGCATTCCAGAAAGGGCATCGAGTGATTAGCAGAGTTCAAAAGATGCCTTACACCCTTGGAGGACATTGAGCCATCCAGGTGTCATTTGTCCCCTGAGACTCTCCCCTCCTTCCCTAGTTGGTGGCTCCCTATCCCTTCCCTCCCCTCTCCCCGGGGTTAAAAGGCACAGCAACCACAGGACAGGGAGTTCTGTTGGAGCTGGTGCTGCATTCAGAGGCTTGTGGGCCAGGAATAAAGCTCTGGATCCAAAATCTCCATCAGAACCAACTCCTTTCCTTCATCCTCGCCTTAAAGCTTCTCCACCAGAGGTAAACCTGAGCTCCTGCATGCCTGGACTTATACCAAGTGCCCAGCTGTGACATCCAGCTAGCCGAAGGTGTCTCCTGGGGACACCTGGGGACACCCAGCTCCCCTGTGCTGTGTGAGGTCCTGTCACAGACATATTGTATGACAAATCCTTTCCTTAGGATTTTTCCTCCTGAGAAGCTGAGAGGCCTCAGGAACAAAATGTAAACAATGGTTATCTGCTGCTGTGGAATCCAACAGGTGCATCTGGGATTGGCCCATGTTGTTTGTTTCTAATTAATGGCCAATCACAGTCAGCTGGCTCGGACAGAGAGTCCAAGACAGAAGCTTTTGTTATTATTTCCTTCTTTTTCTATTCTTAGCCAGCCTTCTGATGAAATCCTTTCTTCTATTCTTTTAGTATAGTTTTAATATAATATATATCATAAAATAATAAATCAAGCCTTCTGAAACAAGGAGTCAGATCCTYGTCTCTTCCCTCATCCTCAGACCCCTGTGAACACCATCACAATGTCCCTCAGTGCTCACCTCCTCCTTGGTGCCCACCCTGCTCTCCTTCCTCCTCCGTGCTGCCTTGGCCTCCTGCTCTGTCTCCCGCACCAGCTGCTTGATGAAGCCCCCAGGGATGACCGACAGGAGCAGGGGGGGAGCAGACGGGGGTGGCCCCCGGTCCTCGTCACGAATCTGGGGTGGGGAGCACAGGGGGGTCACAGGGCAGGCGCGGGGACAGGAGCCAGCACAGCCTGTTAGTGGCAGCAGGGCTGAGTACAGCGTCCTGCCCGGGCTGAGCACAGCACCCTGCCCAGACTGAGCGCAGCATCCTACCCCAGGCTGAGCACAGCATCCCACCCAGGCTGAGCACAGCATCCNCCCAGGCTGAGCACAGCATCCCACCCAGGCTGAGCACAGCATCCTACCCCAGGCTGAGCACAGCACCCTGCCCAGGCTGAGCACAGCATCCCACCCAGGCTGAGCACAGCATCCTACCCCAGGCTGAGCACAGAATCCCACCCAGGCTCCTGCTGAGGGTACCAGGGCTGAGCACAGCATCCTGCCCAGGCTGAGCACAGCGTCCTGCCCAGGCTGAGCACAGCATCCCACCCAAGCTGAGCACAGCATCCTACCCCAGGCTGAGCACAGCACCCTGCCCAGGCTCCTACTGAGGGCAGCAGGGCTGAGCACAGCATCCTGCCCAGGCTGAGCACAGCATCCCGCTCAAGCTGAGCGCAGTGTCCTGCCCAGGCTGAGCACAGCATCCCACCCAGGCTGAGCACAGCATCCCACCCAGGCTGAGCAGAGCACCCTGCCCAGGCTGAGCAGAGCACCCTGCCCAGGCTGAGCACAGCATCCTACCCCAGGCTGAGCACAGCATCCCACCCAGGCTGAGCACAGCATCCCACCCAGGCTGAGCAGAGCATCCTGCCCAGGCTGAGCAGAGCACCCTGCCCAGGCTGAGCACAGCATCCCGCTCAAGCTGAGCACAGCATCCTGCCCAGGCTCCTGCTGAGGGCACCAGGCTGTGTCATGGATGCTGTGGGAGCAGAAGCACCGAGAGGAGAGGCCAGAGAGAAGCACCCAGGTTGGTGCAGCTCCCAAGGGCTGGCACAGCAGGAGCCCACTGCCAGTTCTGCCCTGTGCCAGCAGCCCTGGTGCGGCCACCAGAGGAACCATCCTGGCTGCAACCAAGCAAGAAGCAGCTCCAGCATCACCACAGCCACATGCAGCTACCAGGGCAAAACCAGCCCCACTTCCCACAGCTTTCCCAGCAGCAGCAGCAGCATCAAGCCCTGCSTGCCAGGCTCACGAGAATCACTCCAACCAGAACACTCAGGCTGTGAGGGAGCCCAGACACAGCACGAGGGAGCTGTGGGGATGTGACCCTGGGGCTGCTGCAGTGACACCCCCCGCGCTGAGCACCCAGGCAGCCCACAAACAGCRGCAGTGCCAGGACTGAGACTTTCCTTCTGCTCCCAGAGCGCGAGGCGCGAGGAGATGGCCATGGTGGCGGCGAGGCAGGACGGTGCTGTGCAGAGACACACGGGGACACACGGGGCACAGACAGAGAGCAGAGAGTCAGCCAGGGGCTGCTGCTGGCCCCAGGGCTGGGCCAGGCTGGCAGCACCCTGACCTTGCCGGTGAGAGGAATAGTGGATTTGTCKTTCCAAACCAGCTGTGGGTCTGCTGGTGGATAAAATTAGCACTGGGACGTAAAAGAAACAACGGGAGGGATTCCGCTGATTGATGAATGGAAAAGGATATTTGCTTTTACAAATAAACTTTAGGTTTGCTGATAAATAAAATTAGGCATTGAAAGATGAAAGAAACCATGGGGAAGAAAAATGCCTAAATTTCATAAGAATTAACAATTAAAAGGGAGGGTTATACATTAGAGGGGAATCTTTGGTATCAGGGCATTCTGGGGAGTCTGAACCTCTCAAGCACCTCAGAAATGGGAAGAAAACCCCTAAATTCCGTAAGAATTAAAAATTAAGAGGGAGGGTTATACATTAGAGGGAAATCTTTGTATCAGGCATATTGGGGAGTCTGTACCTCAGCCAATGCGGAAAGAGAAAGGGAAATGCCGCCGGAAAATTGGGATAAAAAGGAGGCTGTGTCCTCCAAAAATTGGAGAGATCCCAGGGRAATGCCCCATGGCCTCTCCATTTATTCGAATAAAGCCAGAAAGGACTCCTCTGTCTCCTTTTTGGACATAAATCTCCGATGTTTGTGGATCAATTTTCCTAACACCAGGCATTGCCCACCTGAGCTCACGGCATCATCTGGGGACAGGGAGGCCACCRGCAGCCACCAGGGCAGCGAGGGGAGGCGGTGGCACGGAGGGTTGGCGGCRCGGGGGTGGTTGAAGCTGGGACCCCACAGCCCCGGGCTGGGTGGCCGCAGGAGCCCATCCGTGCCCCGCTCGGGGCCGAGCGCGGTTTCACCTGTCGGGATCATTCAKGCACCGAGCGCGCCGGGGCTCGCCCGGCCCGGCCGTGCCTCCCCGGCAGCCGCATCTCCTTGTACAGTAAAGGGCAGGAGCGGCCAGGAGCGGCCTGGGAATGTCACTTGCCTTCCCGGGCGGCTGCCCCACGTGCTCTCAGGCCCCCGCGCTGTCCCCAAGCCGGGCTCTGCTGTCCCCGAGCCGGGCTCTGCTGTCCCCAAGCCGGGCTCTGGCCCCGATGGCACCGCAGAGCCCGGAGGGGGCGAGCCACACGGCATTGTCACCCCCCCGGTCAGAGAGGGACCCTCCTCGGGGAAACTGAGGCACGGAGGGGACGTGCCTTGACCAAGCAGCCAGGGCGGCACCAGGGTGGCACCAGCGCCACCAGCGCCACCAGCACCGCGCTCTACAGCCCCCGGCGGGCCGAGGGCGCTCGGGTCGGTCCTTCCTCGGGACCCGCTCCTGCTGCCACCCTGGTGTGTGCCACGAGGCCACCGAGGGGTTMCCCAGCCACCACCCTGCACAGGGCAGGAGCAGCGGCCCCGTCCCCATCCCCGCTGCCACCGCTGCCCTGCCGTGGTTCTTTCCCCGGCACRGCCCCACCGCCCCCGGAGCCGGGGCTGCCGCTATCGCCGTCCATCCCCAACTACAAACACGGACTGTAGCCCATTCCCAACTAAAAACARCCCTCCCGGCCGAGGGGACCCCGACCCCCACCCCGGGCCCCCCAAGCGCCGGTACCTGGCGGGGGCGGTGGGTGCTGATGTCCCACACCGGCACCGGGATCCCGGCGAGCCCAGAGCGGCGGCGGCAGCAGCGCCCAGAGGGTCAGTGGCCGCCTCCCCCCGCCCCCGCCGCGGTGGCAGCTGAGGTGACACATGTCACTGCTAAAAATACCCGCGGCGGTGGCACCGGGGCCTCGGCTGGGGAGAGGCGGTGGCACCGCGGGGCCCTCCTGTTCCTCGGCTTCCACCCGTGTAGCACCCGTGCCCTCCTTGGCACACACCTCTGCACCCCAAAGAAATGGGGGAAACGCTGTGAGTGGGTGTGAGCCCCCCCAGAGCACCCTGGTGCTGCCCAAGGGGGACACCCTGGGCTGGGAGCCCAGCACGGGGCTCCCCAGTGCACCCCAGTTCCCCCACCAGCCCCAGCCCTGAGATGGGGCCAAAGTGGAGGAGGGAGGACCTGGGAGCAGAGCTCAAAATAGCCCCTGGCACCAGCAGCAGCGTGGTCAGCACCTGGCCAGGGCAGGTGGGAGGGGAGCAGCACAGGGGACACGTGGTGACCACATGGGGAAAAGGGTGACCCCCCCCGGGCACAGCAGGACCTGTGTCCCACATGTCCCAGGTGCCAACAGCCAGTCAGGGCGCATGTCACCTGCTCAGGACAAGCCCAGCTGCACAGGGGCAACGTCCCCACCTCGGCCACTCAGCATCTGACCCAAAAGTTCCATGGACACAGCCAGGGCACTGTCACACGCTGCCAGAATGGCTCTGGTAGTAAGAAAGGAAACAGAATTGTCAGTCTGGCAGGAGACAGAGGGTTGGCTGAGCATCTCACCAGCCCCATTCCCACCTGGGAACAGCCCAAGGATGTGGTTTCCATGATCCTTGCCAGGTGACACCGCAGGGACGAGGGAGCCTGGCCACTGCTGAAGGAAGGCCACCCTTGGTCACCTGTCACACACCTCCCAGTCCTGGCACAGCCAGCACCGCCTCACTGCAGGACACAGCTGGTGGGTCCCTTGGAAAAACCATGAAAAACAGCATGCACAGGGCTGAGGGAAGGGACTTACCTGCGCATGGGGCCGTGGGGTCCATCCAGTACATCCCAGTACATCCCAGTACAGCCTCACAGCGGGCGGGGGAAGGGACGGGTGGCACGGAAAGAACRGGACACGGGCACACACGCAAAGGACGGTTTTTATTGGGGTCTGGTCGTAGGAGAGCAGTTTTGTACTGACCAACACACAGAAGCAGCTTAGCTGTGCCAAAATAATCCGTTAAAAAAATACTGGCGGCAAGAACCGAGTGTGGCACACCCGCCACGACGGGGCTGTAAACTCCGGGACAGTCCGTGAGGAGCGAGGCCACAGCTCATGGCACCCTCCTCCCCACAATAAATATGGAAAGAGCCAAGTACATAAAACAAGGAATGATCTCATCGATACAATATCTAAAGTTATTTACAGATCCTGGCTTTGCTTACCATTAATTAATTACACATTTTGGACAGGTTCTCTTTCGATCGTTTCCTTCATCGCGAGTAGCTGTTCGTGTGAATCTGCTCCTTTTTGTTTTAAAGGACCTGGTGAGGCACTGGAAGTGCTCACAAATCCCCTCTCCGAGGATGCTCCTGCTTTATTCTGTTTTTCACACATATTTTTGGGTGTCATCTCACCCACTGTCTGCTCTCTCTCCCTTTCCCTGAGGAGAAGGTGCCTGCTACCAACAGCAAAGCCTCTTCCCAGCCCATCTCCTTTTCCAGCCTGGAAACACAGCGTGTCACACAAACCCAGACCAACCTGGCCCTGGGCAAAGCCACCTTCCCGCAGCTGTCCCCAGGTTCTCTGCCAAATCCCTGCCTGGACACACCCCAGGCCAGCAGCACTGTCCCCAGCACGGCACTTTTCCAGGGGTGACACCAAGGAGTCACAATGCCACCAGCACTGCCAGCTCCCCCTTCCCYCCAGGAACAGCTTGGGCTACAGCTCGCCCCAAAATCCAATGGGATAAGAGAGGGAAATGGGAAAAAAAGGCAGAGATTACTCCAGGGAGCACAGCAGGGATCCCTCCCTGCCCCAGGCAGCCACTCAGCACAGAGGGAACTTCAGCAGCAGTGTGGCAATGGAAAATGCCACATTTCACCCAGAAACGCCACAGGGATCAGCCCTGACCAGCACAGACCCCCAGCCCCACCACTGTGGAAACTGAGAGCACACAATGCTACACCTCAAACTGCACAGGCCAGGCTCACAACTGGAATTATTTTTAGGAACTGAGCGACCTGATAACTTCAGGGCTATTTCTGTACCTCGCTGGGGACAGAGGTGCTGGGGTCGGCTCTGCAGATGTGCCCAGATGTGCCCAGCAGAGGCAGCTCCTGGGGAGGTGGCACCACAGAGGGGTCCTGCCTGGGTGTCACCCTCCCCACACCGCGAGGGACAGTCCCTGCAGGGTCCCTGGTGGCTGCCACCCCCCTGAGATGTGACACCRAGCAGGGTCCTGCCCTGGCCCTGGCTCTAGGACAGTGATCTGGCACTGCTCCTGCCTCAGGATCCTGCTTTTAAGGATCAAGTGATCCCCCTGGAACACCAAACCCATCTCCAGTGAGGAGATTTTGGGCCCTGAGCCCAGCCCTGTGTCCAGGCTCTCCCTGCACTCGCTCCTTCCCCTGGGAATGACAGAGCTCTGCATTCCCTGATGCTGAGCTGGATCAAACACACGCTGACTCCTTGCCCCAGTTTAGGTCATTAATTCTCTTTAACTCAGCACAGACTCCTGTGAATAAACACTTGCTCTGGGAATGCTRAGGGATAAAGGAGAAATTTAGAAATATCCCATCAAAGGGGTTGATTTGCAGGAGTTTTCCACCTGAGATGGTCCTGGCTGAGCCTGGAGTCCCTGTGCAGGGAGAGAAGGGCTGCACAGGCTCAGGAAATCCATCCCTACTTTGTCATGAAAAACAGAATAAAGCTGGCTGATCCTGCTTGAAAGGAGCTGCCACTTCCATACAYATATGGAGCAGAAATTCTGTGGAATGTCAGAAGTTGGAGAAACATGTATTTAATAAATAATATAAAATGCTTTTTCTGTTAAAATAGAATTCTCGGGTTTATACCTACAGAGCATAGCAACCTTTACATAAACAAAATAAAGCTGAGTCTGTGATGATTAGTTTAACACAAAATAAAAATACAATTTAACAATAGTATTAAAACAGCCGATGTTCCATCCACACAATATGTACACCATGGAATAGAAACCAACAGGAAACAAAAGTAGATTATCTTGAAACTCCTCAGACATTTGGATATACATCTTTTCTCTGTATATTTTAGATATTTTCCTTTTCTTTTTTTTACAATATTAAAATTAATACTATGCTTTGTCAAAATACGCTTTTCAGATTTTTTTCTTTAATTCGTAGAACTGACTCATTCCTTATATTAATCGACACCGCTAGAATTATTTCTTGTCTACTGTACACTTCAAGCAGTCCTTCCTCTGGGGGTATTTCGGGTGCAAACAGCTCAGAGGCGGAGGAGCCGTGTCACTGCCACGTGCTGGGGGTGACACCGCCCCGCCGAGGGCTGCAGGACACGGATACGGCCACGGGATCGAGGAACCTGCTCCTAGAGCTGACCAGCTGCCAGGGAAAGGGCAGCTCGGAGCCCCAGGGAYTTCGCTCCTCATGAGCTGATCCCCTGCAAACCCCAGGAATGACGGTGCTGGGGCTGGTCCTGCTCAGGGAGCATCAACCCCGAGAGATCCTCTGGGCACCTGTGGCCACTGTGGGCAGGATCACAACCAAAACAAGCCTTTTTTAGCACAAACCTGTGCTTCCACCAGCTCCACACAGGGCTGAAAACACCTGATTTATCCTGATTTATCTCAAAGCCAAACACAACCTCACAATTTAATTTCTGGGGTTCCCCCCACCTTGGTAGAAGCGGGAGAGGAAAATCTTCCACTGGGTTTCTAAAGGGGAGGTGCTGAATCATAGAATCATGGAATATCCTGAGCTGGAAGGGACCCAAAAGGATCATCAGAGTCCAACTCCTGTCTGTGCTCAGGGCAGCCCCAAGAAATTCAGGAAAACTCGAATGTGAYTAAGCCAAGGTCTATCCCCCAAGCTGCTCTCTCCCTACCTGCCAGGCTTCCCTTCCCAGACACATTTCCAGCTATTATTAGCCTGCTCCAAGATTTTTTGAAGCCTGCTGGGGGGTGGGGGAACATACCAGGAATGTCAATCCCAGCTGGATCCACTCCAGCAYTACTCCAGCTTCTCTCACAGCAGCACTTTGGGAAGAACCCGTGAGCCTGCAGCCGAGGCTCTGCTGGACCAGGGACAAGAACACAAAAAGCTCAAACACAACTAAGAGGAAGAAGATTTACACTTGGAGAAGTGGATGGCCAACACTTGGATGAAGGATTGGAAAAAAAAAACCCACAAAAAATACCCCACAGTAAATGCTCCTTTAACGGTTTCATGAATTTGCAAAATAATCCACAAATAAACGAGAGATCCTAAACACACAGCCAAAGACCCTCCTGCAGATTAACACCACCAGGAATCTTTGTCCAAAACAAAAACTTCAGAGACTCTGGCTCCTACACCAGGAAGGAGCAGTCTGGGGCAGTATCCAGGGTTTTTTGGTTTGGAGGGTGCAATTCCAGCTCTCCCTCCACACCAGCACACCCAGTCACTTCCACACAGAGCCCCATCTCTTACTGGGATCCCACCTTCGTTCAGGAGTTTGTCACTGTGATAACCTCTCCTCTCCTAGCTGCACAGTTAGACACAAGTCACAAAAATAAAGCTATTTTCAACTGTCAATAAATCACAGCTGGCTAAAGAAACTCAAATCTTTTCCTGCCCCTCCCACTGCAGGTTGGACRGGGCAGCAAAGACCACAATAATGAGAATATTCCAGGGCCATCCCAACTCCATCACATTTCAAAATAAATGTATTTCCCTAAGACAATATACAGCCTTCATTTCATATAAAATCTTGGGGTTTGAGGCACAATTTCCCAGCTGATGCCCTGTTCCTCCCTCACTGACACCGGCACTGGAATCTGCTGCCAGGGAGTGAGAGTGAAATCCAGCCATGGAAAATAACTGAAGGAGAAGAATGGGACTGAGCAGGGACTAAGGAAGCAAAAACAAGTTACACAAAGAACTGTGAGAAGGTTTTGACACCATCTGAGGGCTTTTTTTCTAAATCAAGGAGGAAAATACGAGCATTGCATGGTATTGTAGGGAAAGCTGAACCACAGCCAGGATGAGGCATTTTTTATCTCAAATGTTTTTTAAATACCACACAAAGAATCATGGAATTATTTTAGGTCAGAAAAGACCTCCAAGATMATMAAGTCCAACCTTTGACCAATCACCTCTGACACTGCTCCATATAGAGGAGCTGAGATGCTCAACAGGAATGACAGAGAGGCTGGTGCTGTTTACACAGAATAATTTAGAAAATAAATAGGGGGGGAAAAAAAATCACTAAAAGAGGGGTATTTTCCAGAATGCATTTTCCCTTTGGTGCAGCCCCAGATGGTCAGCCAGGGTTTGCACAAGCTGTGCATCCCATGCAGAAGCAAACAGAGCCACTTTTACTACTTCTCTCCAAGGAACTCTGTGGTGATCTGACAGCCACACACGCTCGACAAACCACGCACAACTTCTACTCCCACTGACACAGGCACAGCTCCACTCTCYTCAGGGACTGTGAGAGTTGTACCTCTGTAGCTGGGAAGAAAAATCTTCTCTAAGCTGTTCACTGAATTGGAAAAACAGCTTAAGTTCAGCCCTGATCTCTCTCTTAGAAACCAGCMCAACACCCAGCTTGGGGAAGCTGTGGGACAGCTCAGGGTGAGATCTTTCCTTCAGCAAGACTTTCCACCCTGATGCCTCAGGTAGAATTAACATAAACCTGGCCTTTGATCAGCTCGTCCATGCTCAGTTTTCTCACACTGCTCTCACTGTGGGCAGCTGGAACTCTTCAGAACACAAAATGAGAGATCCTCTCCCAAGCTGCGCTGTGATATGTGCACGAACTTCCTGGGCTGGGCTCCAGGGGATTTCTGGGGATTTCTGGGGATTTCTATGCTATGGGAACACACCTGTGTACAGCAGAGGAGGATCCCGAGCCCCAGGACTGAGGAGTGATCCGGGATACGTACCGAGGTACCCACACACACCTGAACCCAGCACATGCTCTAGAATGCACTGGATTTGAATCATTTCTTTTTAATTTTTTTTTTTTAAAAAGTGCAGTTGACCTGAAATGGAAAAGAACTGTCTTTTATGTTCACTGTAAACTTGTCAAAAGGAATCTGCTCTTTAAAAACTGTGCTAAAATAGTCAATTTATACAACAGAGCACTAGATGAAGCTACCATAAATTCCTCTTCACCAATTATTACTCTATTGTGTCAGTTATAGTACTGCATATACGTAGAAGAAGCAAAACTGGTGGTAGCTACTATTAGTGAGTACAACAAACCCAGGGAATAATTCGAGTTCAACGCTCCCATGAAGTAGCAATAACATTTAAACCACAGGACAGTTAAGATTTCAGTACTTTGAAGTGCATCAGAGTCACACTGTTGATCATCAGCAGTATGGAGCAAGGTTATCAGAGAGAGTCAGCAGTAATGGTCGGGGAGGACACGGCAACACCACAGAGCGAGGGGGGGCACCCACCACGGTCCGTCGGTGTCACCACGGGAGTGTCACCCCCCTGCCAGCCAGGCCACGGCAGGGACAAAGCCTCTTCCTTCCTTCCTTTTTTCTTTCCTTCCTTCTCTCCATCAGTAGTTCCAGAGGGACGGAGCTCGGGCGGGCCCCGCCGGGGGTGGGGAGCAAGGAGCAGCCTCTGGGCTTGGTGACCTCCAGCGCTGCTGCTGCTGCTGCTGCTGCTGCTGCCAGGGGCAGGGTCCCCCCCTGCTGCAGACAGAGAGTCCTGACGTGATCCCAACGCTGTAAACATGGAGCTCCTCCTCCTCCAGGCGCATCCCGCCTCCGGCACTGCACAAAGTCATTCGTTCACAAGGATTCTGGGACGCTCTGCAGGTTCACCAAGCAGCTCTCCCTGCGGGAAGGTGGTGGGTGTCTCCTACAGCCCGTTGCTGTTCCTGTGGCTGAGCGGGGGCTTCGACAGCTCCACCACTGTGGAGCGGGATTTGTTGAGGAACTTTGGAGCCCGGCGCAGCAACCTCTGGGCCTCGGTGAAAGCCTCTGTCAGCTCCTTTTTCCACTGGACAAACTCAGGGTCGCTCTGCAAGACACACAGAAGGAGTTTGGCACTTTATGCTACGTGGCCAGTGGTGTCTTCTCTTGTAGCCACGTTTCTCTTCACAGAGAAAAGCAAGGCACAATTCTTCCCAAGAATATTTCTGGGTTTCACGTTCTCTGAACCTCAGAGAAAGGAAAAACAATTCCTATCTCATTTGCTGTGCCTGTGTTTGTTCACATTATGGAAGATTGKTTACCTGAAGAGAATTAGTAATTAGATTCTGGTGTGAGTGTTTTGATTCACTRACCAATTGAATCCAGGTGAGAGGAATAGTGGATTTGTCTTTCCAAACCAGCTGTGGGCCTGCTGGTAGATAAAACCAGCACTGGGAYATAAAAGAAACAATGGGAAGGATTCCACTGACTGATGAATGGAAAAAGATATTTGCTTTTACAAATAAACTTTAGGTTTGCTGATAAATGAAATTAGGCATTGAAAGATGAAAGAAACAATGGGGAAGAAAAACGCCTAAATTCCATAAAAATTAAAAGTTAAAAGGGAGAGTTATACATTAGAGGGAAATCTTTGGTATCAGGTGTATTGGGCAGTCTGAACCTCTCAAGTACCTCAGCCAATGGGGAAAGAGAGAAGGGAAATACGGCCAGTAAATTGGGATAAAAAGGAGGCTGCATCCTCCAAAAACTGGGGAGATCCCAGGGGAATGCCCCACGGCCTCTCCCTTTATTCAAATAAAGTCAAAGGACTCCTCTCTCTCCATTTTTGGACATAAACCTCTGSTGTTTGTGGATTAATTTTCCTAACACAGGTGTGTGTGTCGGGACTGTGGGCTGACAGTCACGAGATGCTGTGCAGGGAGTGCAGCTGAGTGCTTGGCAGATTCAGTTTAGATGTCATGTAATAAAGTGTAATATAGAATAGAATAATATAGTATAATAAAGTAATTAATTAGCCTTCTGATATCGATGGAGTCCYCCTCATCATTCCTCTCCTTCAYTGGGGGCAAAAATATCTCCGATATTCTCTGTCAGACAGCACTTTAGGGAAGATAATTTTATTTCCCAAAGGAATGAGCAACTTTGGCTATTGCCCATGTGCAATTCTTCATCACCCCAATGAAAGCTGGTACAATGTTTTGAGGATTTGAGCACTCCCCCATTCCACACACGAGCTCCAGCAGCTCCCCACAGTGAGACACGAGCCAACGAGGCCCTTGGAGCTTGAGAAGTTCTTAGCTATTTAATAAACCCAACTCATTTTGTCCCAAATACCACAGAAATCCATGACAAGCTGCAGGTTTCCTGCTTTCAGAACTCAAGGGTGATAAAAACTTCAGCTCTGCTTCAGCAAGTGCCTTAGTTAACATGCAACAGGATGAGCAGAAAAACTTGTCAATTGTTTATCATATGCAAAACAATCTCATCAAGTTATCAAAAAATCAAGTCTTACCTCACACTGTAGGACAAACTGTTTTCCTCCTTTAATTCTCAGTAAGATGCATTTCTTATCTTTAATTTGTGTTTCTTCAACAGATACTATTTGTTCCATTGTCAGCAGGTTTTGCTGCAGCATTTGCAAAAGAGCAGAGAATTAATTGAAAAAAAACGCTGTTGCCCATCAAATAAAGCCACTATCTCATTTTCCTGGACTATCCACATGAATTAAATGATGAACATCAAATGTCATTATACAAACATTTATTTCTGAAGGCTGGGTCATGAACTAAAGATAGATAGTAAGGTAAGAGAGAGATTTACAAGGGGCTTGGTTGCTTCAATAGTGACAACAAAACATCAGTTCTAAAAGCCAGTAATGACAGCATGAAATAAGAATCTACAAATAGGTGTGTCTGCAAACAGAATATTAACTACTTTCCCTCAAGAACGGCCTATAATTTGATACATTTTTCAAGCATTACTGTTATTACCCAAAAAAAAGGCAATTTCACTACTTCAAAGAGCTGAAAGGGAKTATTTCAGCACTGAATACTTACAAAGAGAACATACACAGCAGTGTACAGAAAAAYTCTCCCTATGGACTGCAGAGTACACAATGTCTTAAATTCCAAACGCTTCCTTAATTTAAATATACAAATTATCTGCCCTGCACATGAGCACAGCTGGGCTACACTACAGCCACTATAGCATTTTCTTGGAAACAAAATGCTATAGCATTTATCACCTTACCAGTCTGTGTTTTTTTGTATAAATAGTCCAGAGATCCTAAATGAAAAACAACACCATCAACTACCAAAATCCTTTAAAAGCACAACAAAACAAACAAAGGATTCTCAAGTCAACTTTACGTCTCCTGTGCGCAGTGTAAGCCATGCGTTAACTACAGTGAGACAGGAGAGAAGATGCTCAAAGGAGCTTTTACTCAGAGAAAACTCCTTCCCCAGGAGAGCTCCTGGGCTCTTCAGGTGTGTCCCAGCTCCACCTGCCTTCCAGCAGAGCTCCCAGGGCCCCTCACTCACCCGGGACTCTCCTTCTCCTCGCCACTCCAGCCGGTTGGGGAAGAGGTAAAAGTAACGCCGCTGCCACTGAGTCAGGAAGGGGTTCCCCAGCTTGAGCATGTAGCCATGCATGATACAGTCCTTCCCCAGGGCATAATCTAAACCAAGAGCAGATGTTAGCAAAGCGCCAGGAGATGCAGCTGAAAGAATTCTGAGAGAGCTCTGTGCCAAGGGGATGGAGCCCCGGACCTGCAGTGCCCTCGGCAGGTTCAGATCACACRCTCAGCCCCAGCTCTGTTCAGATCACACACTCAGCCCCAGCTCTGCCCAAACTGCACAGCTGCTGTGGCTGTAGAGCAGGGGACAAGGACAGGACTTGGCTCTTAAAGAAGTATCTCACTGGAGGAAGTTTTAAAAGCGCTGAATGTTGCTCTCCAAAGTTTGGGGGTTTGATGCAACACCCCCGTGGCAAGCTGCAGTTTGCTGTGCAAAAMCTCCTGGGGCCCTTCCCAGCTCCTGGGCAGGAAATCAAACCCCACAGACTGGGAAGGTGGGGAGGCACAGGGTRCCCAGAGAAGCTGGGGCTGCCCCATGGTCCCTGGMAGTGCCCAAGGCCAGGCTGGACAGGGCTTGGAGCAGCCTGGGACARTGGAAGGTGTCCCTGCCCATGGCAGTGGGCTGGAACTGGATGGGCTTTAAAATCCTTTCCAACCCAAACCATTCCAGGACTCTATGATTCCATGAATCTCTTTCCAAAGCCTGATGTCATCATTCAGCATCTCAAAACATTAAGAAACATCTTAAGCAACATGACAGCAATTAAACAAATCCTAACGATTCCTGGGAATGACAGCAATGGGAGAACTCCAAACCCAGGAATTACTACCTAGCAGCAAAAGATGAGAGAAGTGTAAGGACAGATTACCTTCCTCGTGGCCAAGCTGCTTATTTTTAGCCCTTTTTCTGGCCTCAATTTTATCTGTGTCTGCATTTACTGCATCATAAACAGTTTCTGCTACTTCTTGCTGCCAACGCTCCGATATTACCAGAGGGAAGTTCTTATATAACTCCTGGTCACTATCAAGCAACTTGCAAGAGAAAAACAACAAAAAACCCAACATTTTAATAACTTTCACTACTCTTATCCCCAACAGTTAATAGTTACCCATGCAACAGTATTATTTTACACGATGGATCGAACTCAAACCTTCACAAAACAAACAGATGCAAGCAAGAGAAGCACAGACACTAATTTAAGCAAAGATATTAATTTATATGCAGAGAACAGGCCACCTGCTCAAAACTTGTTTGGTTTGATAGCTCCAAAATCCTCACTCAACACTGCCCCATAATGGTCTCTAAACATTTAAATAACTACTCCAATGTAAGCAGCAGTATTCTTAATTTTGTTGCACAAAAACTTCACCAGCCCAAAAACTCCATGAACAGGTGCAAAGATACCTTTTCCACAGCAATGCCTTCCATGCTTCCACAGCCTGGCTTTACATTCTTAATAATTAACCCCCAGAATTCATCAGCATGTGCTGCAGATCTCRAATGTACTGGCGTAAGGATTCTTTTCTCCACTAATCCTTTGAGTACTTAAACTGAATCRCACTGAAGAAAATCAGGAAAAAAATTCCTTCACCAAAAGGGTCTCCCAGCACTGAGCAGGGCAGTGGTGGAGTGCCCATCCCTGGAGGAGTTCAAAGCTGTGTGGATGCAGCACCAACAGCTGCAGGAGCAGCTTAATCCCCCTGCTGCAGTCAGGCCAGACACTCCTGGAACAGATATTCTCCTTTTCAGAGATCCATGCTATATCCCAGCAGGAAAATACACACCCAGAAGATCTCCCTGTGGCACCCAAGGAAGGGGGAACAGCCACAGGTATCCCCTGCTGGTTTCCCACTCATAACCCAAAGCTCATGAGCTCTTCTGGGGGCCACAGGACACTCTGCAGCATTACCCTGCAGGATAAACCTCCCTAACCCCAGGGAGCAGGAAGGAGAGCAAGGGGTTCAAACTGTGGTGCCCAGGGCACAGAGGGCTCCTGGCACCTCGCTGGCAGCTGACYCAGGCAGGAATCCTGCTGTCCCCTCTGGAAGCCTGTGACACYCAGAGGGGCTGTGCTGTCCCTCCCTGACTCACCCCCAGGGGTAAATTTATCCCCTGGGCAGCCTGAGCTATGAGATTCTGAGATCAGACTGGAGATGACACAGCACTGACCTGCTGGTGATTCACATTCCAGGACAGCAATCRTGTTATTGAGGATCTCTGAGCCCCMCAAGAAATAAAAACACTCTCTGGTTCTTCCTTGCAAAATGTTCCTCTGAATCCTGGCACTGCAGGGTTACAGGAGACTGGAATCCTGCCAGGCTAACATTGATGCTGAAGATGTGGAATTTTCTGGGATAAAGAACACCCTGGGCTCTCTGCACTGTTCTGTGCCAACTTCTGTCACCACAGCAGGTGACACTGACAGACGAGCTCCCTTTTAGGCTCAGTGAGTACTTAATGGGGCTTTTTCCTTATAAAGTTTAGAACAATTAATTTCCCTCCTGACTCACTTCTGTAAGAACAAGAATGAGATCTGTTCTACTGCAGAAATGGGTGATGAAAGCAATGAAGGGCACTGACCCAAGCCCTGCTGCCCCAAAGTCCCAGGGAAACTTCAGAGAGTGGAGGAATTCACAGAGGGTCACCCCCATTATGTAAGTCCCAAAGGGGCCAGCAGCTCTAACTTCTCTCCTTTTTTATATAATTTATATTATTTTCATTAAATTTTGGATAATATCAGAACCTGAAAATTTCTTCTACCACTTTTCTAACTTATGACATTGCTACTATTAACACAGTCTGTCATTTTTAAGAGTTTYCCCCAGCACTCTCTGACCACTCAACTATTAAAATAAAGTTTCTCCAAGCTACCAGAAATAAATCTCAACTTTTAAACACACAAACCATAAGGTATTCTTGAAAAACTGAGGCTTTCCCAATTCTTTCCTGACCATTTAAAACATCTCCTTCATCACATAAACCTTTTGSTAAGAAAGTAGATGTCAGTTAACCTAAAAACTTAAAGACTTGGCAAGCAACAACAAACAGGGGAACCAGCCCAAGGTACCAGCATGGATTGATTCTCCCAGCCTGAAGGAATTCCTTGCACATCCAGAGCCCTGAAGCAAAGGAATGCCACACACACATGGAAAGCCAAGCAGAGCAGCCCCAGTGCCACCCTCCAGCACTGAGAGTTGGGTACCTTAATGCCTTTAGTGTCCTCTTCATCAAAGGAGCCAATATCAAAAGCATCTGCTGCATTGACTTCTCCCCGGGGAGGAATCAGTGGGGGAGGGTACTAGAAATTGAAATCAGCATCATTAAAGACAAATTAATGGGCATTATTTAACTCCATTCTTTATATTTTTTGCACAGATTACACCTGACTGTGCCAGAGTGTCCCACTTGGAATTAAACTTCAGTGCAAAATTGCTGGCACTTCTTTTAATTAGAGCTGCATCAAAAATCTGGGGATAAAACCCCCCAGTTTAGAGACAGCAAAGGAAAGGAAACATGCAKTCATTTGAGCCTGGAAATGTTATTGTTTACTCCTAACAATCAGGAAGATCTGCAGTAATGAATATTCATTAACAACCCTCCCTGTATTTGCGTGAGTGAGCACTTGTGCTGGGCACTGTGACCCTCAAGTTTTCTCTTCAGTACCTGTTTGGGTTTATTTTCCTTTCACTGCTTTGTCAAGTCAGTTAAATTACTGTCTTTATACTTTACCTTCTGTAAATAGACTTGCTGCCAATCAATGCCTTTGAAGAAAGGATGTTCCTTTACTTCTTGTGCGCTGCAAAACAGAAGGGACTGAAGTCAACAAAGGAAAGGGCTTTTAAAGTGTATTCAAGGAATACAAAGCCCTCAAAGGTCACACTTCTATCACTTGAGAACATCAGGGAAATGCTCTTTTTTTGCAAAATAAAATATAAGAATTCCTCAGTAAACAACAAGAGAGAAGATCTGCAGGTGGAAACACATGGAACAGTGCTCTAGGGCTGGCAGGCAACAATTCCTGATGGCACTCCATCACTTCCAACAGCAAACAAAGTTCCTCTGTTGTCAGATCCCAACACTGATCTGTGTCAGATCCCAAACATGGCTCTGGGTCAGATCCCAAACATGGCTCTGGTCAAAACCCAAACATGGATCCRGGTCAGATCCCAAACATGGMTCTGGTCAAATCCCAAACACTGCTCTGGGTCAGATCCCAAACATGGACCCAGGTCAGATCCCAAACATGGACCCAGGTCAGATCCCAAACACTGCTCTGGGTCAGATCCCAAACATGGATCTGGTCAAATCCCAAAACTGCTCCGGGTCAGATCCCAAACACTGCTCTGGTCAAAACCCAAACATGGATCCAGGTCAGATCCCAAACATGGATCTGGTCAAATCCCAAAACTGCTCTGAGTCAGATCCCAAACACTGCTCTGGGTCAGATCCCAAACACTGTCTGTAAATAACCAGATTACTCCACATTATACAAATTTTATGAGAAAATAATCAATTACTCTTGTTATCTCCCAGGGAAAAGCAATCTCAGGTCATTATCAAAGAGGGCTGCAAAACAAAAATYCTCTGCATCTCCCACTGGAACTGGAGCCAGCCCCAGGCTCAGGTGTGACCATCTACCTGTTATCACACAACCCAATGATTTCTCAACAGTTGTTTACTCCTCTCCTTTTCTCTCTCAGCCTCACACTGGCTTTTTAAGCAGGAGATAACAATTTCATGAACAGCTACAAGCAAGGTGAGCCTGGCAGGAGCAAGGAGTGTTTTGTAGTCAAGAAACAAAACAAAAGCTCTTTTCCYCAGATTAATCAAGTGACACAGGCAGCACCAGCAATATTCACTGCTTTTGCTTGGTGGTTTTGGGATTGTTTTTTGGTTTGGTTTTTTTTGTTGGTTTTTTTGGTAATATGCTCCTATCATTACAGATACAATATAAGCAATAAATTTTCCCTATCAGTATGTCTGAGTCAAGTCATATGATTTCATGCCAAAACAGATCAGGCAAAACCAGAAAAACAACCGAGGGATGAGAAGTAGGAACACCACCCAATGCAAGCATGACTGCAGGGAACTCAGGGAAAGGCTTTAAGGACAGAAATTGCCCAAAAAACATGTCCAAACTGAAGGAATCTGAAATTTAATTCCATGCAGCAGCACTTTGTAATGTTCTCTTTCCAAAATTAAAATCCTCACAACAGGAAGCAGATTTTTACTTGAAATGAATTCACTCATTGACAGAGAAGTGGAAATTTTTCAAGGCAGAGGTCCAAGGAGAAGACAACACCTACCTTCTTCCTTGGCATCCAAGCCTCTTGCTCACATCCCTCTGCAGGAGCCCTTCCAGAAGGGACTTCAGCTCAGGAGAAAAGGAATCCGGGAGCTCCACGTTCTGTGGAGAAAGGAAACACAAAGAGATATTCCATGATGGAAGAGGTGTGCTCTGCTTTCTTGCCTCTGCTGGTGTCTGGAAACAGCTCTCCCACGTGCAGATAGAGCTCTCTGGGAGAGCAGGGGGGGCAGTTCCAGTTTTAGGGGAAATGGGAGCTCGGGGAACACGGGGATGTCACTGAGGCCAGCCCTTACCACCGTGAGCGTCATCCGGTCGATCTCRTGCTTATCTTTGGTTTTGTGCTGCCTGAAAGGGCTGTGCCTGTGGAAAGAAGAAAAAGAATGCTAATAAATAAATGTCAAGCCCCAGCATAYCAGGGTATTTCAGCTGTGGCAATGCCAGGAGAGAGTGGAGCATCCTGTTAGTCCCATCCTTCCCCCTCATCTCTCCTGTCCTGCAGAGCAATCTGATCCACAGGAAGGTGAGTAGAAAGTTGGGTAATTCTTCAGCAGTGATCTGGCCTTCAAGATGTGCTTCAAATGCCTCACTAATTACACCTATCTCCCAAAAACCTGAACAGTTTTCAGCTAACAAGGAAACCCTGAGCAGCCATCACCCACAGGGATTTAAATCCAAGGATTTCTATAGGGAAGGTGAGCATGACCCACTGAACTCACCATTCCCCATCATGGAGAGTAAAGAGATAAGAGATCACAGATTCCACAGCATCAGCCACTGGGAAAATATCTGATGGTATCTTGGAAATTATCAGCTTCATCCTTTTCCTGCTTTATAATTCTGGCTTGAATTTGAATTTTCCTCTAAGCTATGGAAGACTGTGACCCATTAGAGATTTATCACACAGTCCTTTGTGAAAGAAGCATAATGGTAGTAAGAGATATTTTGATTATATTTAGGATATATTCCCTGCTTCTTTTCTTTAAAACCTTGAGGGGATKATGTTTTTCACAATCAAAATGTTACTCACGTATCAATTCCATTAATTAGATATTCTAAAGCATTCTGGCTTACCACATGGCAGAGTGTACCAGCATGTTTCAACTGGAGACCTGCAACTCCCAAGTTATTTTCCTTTTATTCTCAAAAATGTTCTGATTGATGAATGCAATGGATGGACCAGGACTTCAATTTTTCTCTTTTCAGCATGACAGGTAAATGGTTCCCACACAGCCTCATGTACTCTGACAAGGAGGCTCTGAGTAGATCAGGGAAGAAAATGATTCACTGGCGACTTATGGGCAGATTCTGTGCCAGACTAAATTTACCAAATACCAAGAAATGGCACCATGTACCCAGCCCTTGTTTTGGGATGTGTTTAATTGRTTTCAGAACAGATGAGGAATGAGAGTTCACTGTGAATAATGCTCTGGCTTCTGGCTGAGCACTGATACCACCCTGAACATCTCTGCCAGGGACAATCACAGCCCAAAGACTGGCAATTTAAACACCACTTCTTTCTTTATTTGCACCCTTACATAGTCTGCTTTGTGCACAATTAATGTTAAATTGATACAGTTCTAGAGTTCAAGTCACAAGTCACACACTGACCTTCCTTTGTACAGYGTCTGCATGGAGATAAAAGCTTATAATTAATTATGTGTGAGGACACAGGATGACCTAATGATCAATCTTTACAGAGAAGCACTGTGAAAAGCCTCAGATTTCTTCTGGTTTGCCATTAACACTGAGGATGCCATTTTCAACAAGCATTTGCCCATCAGTGCTTGTTGTTTGCTCAGCTAAATCCCATGGCATTAATCTATTCTAAGTTTAATGARCTGACAAAGCTGTAATTATCGTGCACCTTTGGACACTGGTAAGGTAACAGGCCAGATTCAGCAAATGGAAGGATCCACACCTTGCACCTGGCCCAAACCCTGCAGGAGGGAAGGCTGAGCAGCACCCAAAAAGGGACCAGTGCAGCCAAGAGCTTCTCCACAACACCAGGTCCCAACACAAAGCCCATGATTTAACAGGGCTGCTTAGAGCACTCCAAGGAGCAATGCATTTAAAACACTGTCAGAGAGGAGCAAACTGCTGTGCAAAGAGCAGACAGAAGAGCCTTCCTCATGTCCCACACCTGGAGCTACTGCAGGATGCTTGGATTGGGTTTGGAAGAAAAAGCCTGGTTCTGTCACACATGGGGCAGCACTGAGGGATCACTCCAGCCAACCTGTGACACACCATGTCCTGCTATTCCAAGGGACACCCACAGAGGCCCCCAGGCTCCCAGAGGCAAGGCAGGAGCCCCACTCACCCCCTCAGCAGCTTGAAGAGCATGCAGCCCAGGGAGAACCAGTCAGCACTGCTGTCGTAGGCTGTGCCCTTCTGCAGCACCTCGGGGGCCATGTACCCGTGGGTTCCTCTGCAGAGCACAACAGCACAAAGCATTCATTACAACCAACACTATCACTGGGGAAAAAATCATTAAAAATCAGTATTCTCTCAATAAGACAGCCCAGTTTGGAAAGAATTCATTTTGGCAATTTTATTTTGCTTCCAATGGGTTTTTTGTGTCACCTGTGTGAGCACAGGACACTCCTGAAGTCATCCCTGGGCACCACAAGAAGCAGCCACCAGGTATTGCTTTTACCATGTTTTTTTGAACATGTCAGTTCAAAACATATGGACTTTTATCAAGAAGCTACTRATTTGCAAATCTCTTAAGGTGTGACAGGCTGGAGTTTCCCTTTTTGCATCAATTCCAAGACTAAATCAGGTCAATTGAGGAGCTAAGAATGAAACGTGCCAGGTAAGATGTGAATCCACACCCATCTCCAGGAATTCAGATCCCAGTTAAATCCCGATGGTGAGAGGCAGAAAGGAACAAAATCTGCCTCYAGTTCCATGAAGATGCAGAAAGAGAGAGACACAATAAATCCAGGATTTTATTCAGTTTGGGAATATTTAATTACCAGGTTGGGACAATTAAAGCAATCTGGTACTTTAACTCAGTCAGGTTCTTCTCTGAGCAGTGAATCATCCTGAAATAATGTGTCATCTCCCAGCCATGCCTACACATCAGCTGCTACAACTGTGCAGGAAAACAGGGACAGGAGCCCAAAAAACCTCATTAGAGCCACCAGCTCAGCAAGCCTGGGCCACACAAGTGTCATTCCTCCCCTCCAGGCAAAGTTAAGCTATAAAGACAAATTCAGGATGGATTTAGCACTACCTGTGTGTGCAGCAGAGCTCCCAGACAGAATACTTACACACTGGCATGTGGCTTCTTTTTGGAAAAGTCACAAGCCAGCCCAAGGTCTGATATCCTCACGTGCCCATGYTCATCCAGCAGGATATTTGCAGGCTGGAAACCAAGAGAAGGAGGTCAGTGCTTGGTATCCCCCAGCTGACAACTGCAAACTCTCACAGCACAGCAGCCCAAACATCAATACTTCCTGGTAATTGGTAATTGCCTTCTTTTATTTAACATCAGTATATACCAGGCACTTCCTAGATAAAAAATCCACCTTCTCACAGAGCACTACCATCAACTCCACAGGTTATGAAATACTGAATTACACAAGGGAATAACCAAGCAAGGTTTGAACACAAAGCAGGTAATAAATGAATAATCCATTCTGGCCTCAAGTTGCTTTTGGTTTCTTCACAGCAGGGTCTGTGTGTGGCTCCTACATCTTTTATTCTCAGTCTCTGGGCAGATTTTCATCCCCTTGTGCTGCCACTTGGTCCAGGGACTCTTCTGTGGGACCTGTCCTTGATTTCCCAAGTGTCAGTGAAACCCCCCAGCCCCTCTCCTGCTGTTGTGCCCCCTCACACACACAAAGGCCTCTTTCAGGGCTCCCAGAAATACAGTAAATTATTACAGTAAATACAGTAAATTATTACAGTAAATACAGTAAATTATCCTCTAAATCATTCCCATCAGGGAGATCAGTAACACCTCACAGGATTTACTGTGACCCCCAGGAAGCCTCTCCCAGGCTGGTTAAACTGGATAATGGCACAGATTAGAAGGACTTTGAAAACTCAGTACAAAAATCTGGCAGATAAAGAAATAATCCTGCCAAGGAAAGGTTTCAGGAAGGGTAATCCATGGAAGTTTTCTGAGGGGCTGTGTGGATTCAGGCCCCCACCAAGCATTACCTTCAGGTCTCTGTACACCACGAAGCGATTGTGCATGTGCTCTAAGCCCAGGATGATTTCAGTAGCATAAAACCTCATCTCTTTTTCAGAAAACACTCCGTGCTGGGAGAGGTGGTAGTGCAAATCTCCTCCTGAAATGAGAATTGAGATGTAATTAAGTGAACAGTAAAATCTTACCCTGCAGGCAGACAGGGTGACACTGTGGGGGAACAGCTCAGCTTTTGTAGGTTCTTATTACCTGGAGATCACACAGCCCCACCCTCTGCAAATCTGTGTGGTGACAAAACAGCTGAGAAAGTTCATACAGAGATTTGATCAGTCTGAAACTCCATTTTAAAACGCATTTCTTTCATTAACATTTGCATTCAGTGACTAATCCAGCAGAGGATTTCCACATAAGCAAAGGCTGTACCATACACTGCTTTGTGGAGAGCACAATAAATCAGCTCATAGAGCAGCCCAGGCTTGAGGGACCAACCACCTCAGCCATCCTGCTGCCAAAATTCCTGTAACATCATCATCATCATCTGAACAAGCCTTGCTTACCATTCATGAGGTCCAGAATGAAGCAGAGCTTGTCAGGGGTGTGGAAGGCATAGGTCATACAGACTATAAAAGGACAGTCCTGCAAGGCAAGAGCAGAGAGGTTCACCTTGGGCAAAAAGCAAAGTGTGACTTAGGGAAGCTAAAAATACAGCTGGTATTCTTCCTGTGCTATCTGCCAGTATTCCCAATTCTCCCCTGAAATTCAGCTTCATTGGTAACCCCTGCCCCCTGTGAGGGCCCTGCCCAGGTGACAGTGAAGGTGYTTGGCCCCCCAGCAGCATTTCCAACAGAGGACTGAAGGAATGTGAACACACCAGGCAGGAGCTGGGATTCTGGAGCGTTACAATGCTCAGGACGCAGCTACAGCAACATCCAGATCCTGCAGAACCCACAACACAAGGGCTGTGGGAGCAGGTTTAGGAGGTGAGAGCAGCCAGGGCAGGGATAGGTTACACCTCACCTCCTGATGCACCTGAACCTCAATTCACCCCATTGAAGACAAGCAGCCATAAAAAATTCCACTGCAAAAACACATCTCAGTTCCCAAGGTCTGCTCATGTGCTGGTACCTCCATGGCACACCTTCAAAACCCCACGGCAGCAGCTCCTCTRCACCARGYCTGTGCTGGAYACAAGGGCTCACTCWGAATTATGGAATTGCTGAGGTTGGAAAACCTCTCTGAGACTGAGGGGTTCAGCCAAGGCCACCACTAACCCATGTCCCCAAGTGCCACATCTGTGGCATTCACATTCTCTGAAAAAATTCCTTCACCCAGGGTTTTYCTCCTGGGAAGCTGAAAGGCAGCAAGAGAGGCCTCAGACAAAAGGAAAACAATTCTTATCTCATTTGCCTCTCCTGTGTTGTGTTCATGTGGAATGTGKTTGGAGGTTGTTTACCCACAGGTGATTGTTCCATCGGATTCTGCTGGGAGTTGTTTTGTTGGGACTCTGGAAAGAGTCATGAGTTTTTCATTATTATCTTTTTAGCCTTCTGTAAGTACCCTTTCTGTATTCTTTAGTATAGTATAGTATTCTTTAATATAATATAGTATAATAAAGTAATAAATTAGCCTTCTGAGACCATGGAGTCAGATGCATCACTCTCTCCCCTGGTCAGTAGACCTGCATTTACAACACCACATCCACACATCTGTTAAATCCTCCCTGGGACGTGACCCCACCACTGCCCTGGGCAGCTGTGCCGGGGCTGGAGAACCCTTTCCATGAAGAATGGACCTGCTCTGGCCACACCATTGCTGATRAARGCCAGGAGGCCCCTGGCTAATGACCAGGGGGTGGCTGTCACCTCCCCAACTTCTCCTCCAAAGCCGTATGGGACGGAACCATGGAATGCTTTGGGTTGGAAGGGACCTTAAAGCTCATCTCATCCCAAGCCCCTGCCATGGGCAGGGACACCTTGTGGATCCACAGCAGGGCTGTTTGGTGGGTCTGCAGTGATCCCTCTGGGAACGGCTGTGCCCCAGGCCAGGCTGGGCTGGGCTGGGCTGCCCCATCCCACACCAGATCCCAAAGGCAGAGCAGCCCAGGACACCCTGCAGGAAGCAGAGCCTCACGTGACTCCAACAACGTGCCTGGAGCTGCAGGATGGAGCAGGGAAAGCTCTGGGAATCTCTGACAGGAACTCGCTCCCTTCCCAATTTAGAAACAGCAAAACACGGCGGCCTTGGGCAGAGAGGAAAGGGAGGGACAGGGACACTTCAGAGCCCCTCCTTCCTTCCATGGGGTTCAGATATAAAGGTTTCTTTATATTTCTAAATCTTTATAAATCTTTATATTTATAAAGATTTTTATATCTTTAGATATATAATTTATATTTCAGGGATCCCCAGAGTGCCTGGGTTTTGTGTATTTGCAGGGTGTCCTGATGAAGGAAGGAATGATGAATCTGACTCCAWGTTTTCAGAAGGCTAATTAATTATTTTATATAAGAATTAATAAATTTATTATTAATTAAAATTAATTAAAATTAATTTTAAAATAATTAAAATTTATTAAATATATATTTATCACATATTATATTAAAGAATGCTAAACTATACTATACTAAAGAATAYAGAAAGGATACTTACAGAATGCTAAAAATAATGAAAACTTGTGACTCTCTCCAGAGCCCTAACACAGCTTGGCCCCAGTTGGCCAAAGAGCAAAAACAACTCGCWTYAGAAACYAATGAAWCAATCACCTGTTGGTAAACAACCTCTAAACACATTCCAGAATAAAAAAAAACCATAGAGGAATCAAATGAGATAAGAATTGTTTCCCTTTTCTCTGAGGCTTTTCAGCTTCCCAGGAGAAAATTCCTGGGCAAAGGGATTTTTCAGAAAATGTGAATGCCACACCAAGGTACATCCTGCCCCTCTCCAACCCAACTGCACTTTGTGTTTTGCTCCCCACAAATGGAGGGATGGGTGTGAAACACCTGCACAGCATTCAGAAAAAAAGCCAAATTCCTAAATATAAAATACAAATTTCAAAAATTTGKAGATTTTTTTTCCTAAAAATAAGGAGCCTGATGTGGTGTCTAACACAAGATACCACCTCTGGTTATGAACTCTCTGTTGGGGATTATTGTAGCTGCCACTTAACTTCACAACAGCAGCTTTAGCAGAATTATTAACTTAATTTCCTGCATCGACTGGGTAATTCAGAAGTGTCCCCAAGCAGGGCTCCTAAAATTTCAGAGCAATCTAACTACCCAGAAGGACTTAGTGGTAGAATTTAAACACCACACACAGACAAATAAAAAGGTTTTTCTACACCAGAACATAGCTTGCTTATATTTTTATGGATTTTAAAAATAGAAGTTATCTGGAAGTGTAAATGTAATGCATAACTCTTTTTTTTTTTTTTGTGCAAGCATTCCTAATTTCATCACTACCCTCTCCTTGCTTGAGAGAGAGAAAAACTGTACTGCAGTATTTTCCTGACACAAAAACCACAGCAAAATAGTATTCTACAGCATTTAAAAAAAACCAAAAACCACCCTACAGTTATTTTTTTAAAGACTACATAAAGCAATAAAACCAATTTCCCAGGAGAGCAATTCTTCAAGGCAGTCAACTTTCTGCTCTGATGAAAATAAGCAACATTATGACATTAATGTGTGAATTAAGACCAGTTTGGAAAGAGTTCCTTACATCCAAACAATCTTGGATTGAATCCAGAGAACTGCTGAAGTCAGATTCGTGGCAATAAATCATGTGGAAGGAAAAAAAAAAATATTGGAGCAACCATTAAAAAAAAGTAGAAATATGATATTTTAAAGACACTAGCACACTAAAAAGTGCTCTAGGAGGAAACCTTTGGGTTTGACTCTTCACTGGAAGCCAAGCACTGGGCTTTGGGGCACAAAGTGACAGCAAACAGGGGACAAAGGYGTGAAGAGCACAGAGCAGCTGTGTCCCAGTTTCACTGGAGGGCAGCTCTGTCCTGACACGTCACCCAAAGATGTGCCACTGCTTGAAACACATGAAAACCAACCAAGTACCTGTTCTGCTCCAAAAAACCAGATTATTGATCTCCTGGGGTGTCCTAGGCAGGGCCCTCCAGCTGAGGATATTCTGGGAATTTATTTATCATCCCTTGGAGGAAATCTTGAACGCAGCCATCAGTAAAATCATCTCAAGAAGGTCTGGGTAAGGCAGCTGAACTGCTGAGGTTTTTTCAGAAAGAAAAAACTGGGAGCCACAACAGAGAGGAGGCCCAGCCCTGCACAGCCCCAGGCTTGCAACACAGATGGAATGATCCCCTCCCACCCTCAGGAAAAGATTAATGGAATAATCATTCCTTCCACCAGCACCCTGGCACTGGCTGGTTTCACAGGGTCCATCACCACCTTGGTGATTTCCGTGTTCCAGTTTYTCAACAGAGATCAGGCAAATATTGGCTACTGCAGAAATGAAATATATTTTTCTTTTTAACAGAAAGTAAAATCTTTTCCCTACTCTGTGACCTTCCAAGGGTTTCACAATGCCTTTCCAGCCTGAAGGGCTCTGTGGGAGGGGAAGATGGGTCTTGCAGAAGAGGAAACCCAAAGCTCAGTGACAGTTTGTCCCCRTTACACCACAGTGACACAGCAAAGGCACCAAGGGAGACTGAGCCCTGCAGAGCCCAGTTTGGTGCCACCAGGGCCATCCAAGAGGCTCCAGATGCTCTGCAGAGGTGCCTGTTGTACTCCTGAACCCACTGGAAACTGCTGGTATCTCCCAAACCCGTGGGAAGCTGCTGTCACCACACAGCCATGACCGACTCCAGCCCGGGAGCTCCCTGCTCCAGGGGTGCTGGGGGGAATGCCAGAGCTCGAGGTGGAKGAACAGAACTGATTACACAACCAGCTGTGTCATCTGCACAGCTGTTATTATGCATTTTGCAGAGACATCTGGACTCCCAGTTAAATGACTAATTGTGCTGTGATGGATTTCCCAGTTCCACTCTGCTCTGGGCAGTGCAGAACTGTCCCTGGGCACACCATGAGCCACTGCAGCTTCTGTTTGGGGATTGAAGGAATTCTCTTATTCCATCATCTTCAAACCCATCTTATTCTGCATATTCCAAGTGCTCCAGCTTCTCCTGCCCAGGTGTGCCTGACCTGAATGAGCAGCACTTTGTACAAAACCTCYCTCCAAAGTCCTTCAGATTTCTGAGAATCTGAAAGAAATGTCACTCCAATGAGCTGATAATCCTTTACAAAAKAAACAAATGTTCACTCCTGCTGCTGTCCCTGCTTAAAGCCTCATTGTGTGCTGGCCTGTGAGAAAACAGCCTCCACCAGCAGCTCCTGATCTATTTTCTCTTGGAATCTCTAGACATGCAAATTCACATTCAGTGCTGGAGCCACAGAATCACAAATTAAAGTTAATGGGACAATTATTACTCATTTGCCTGGATTTCTTGTCTAGTCTCTACTACAGACCCACTCCCCACTGGCTTTCAGGAATCCTGACACACTTGGACAAACCACAACTTATCTCTGGTGAAAACAGGTAACTTGATCAAAAAGCATCAAAAAGGGATGAATCCCAGAATRGTCTGGGTTGGAAGAGACCTTCAAATTCATCCAGTTCCACCCCTGCAAGGCAGGGACACTTTCCACTGTCCCAGGGTGCTCCAAGCCTTGTCCAAGCTTGGACACTCCCAGGGATGGGGCAGCCACAGCTGCTCTGGGCAMCTTGGGAATAATTCCACCCTCACTGGGAATAATTCCTTCCTAATATCCCATCTAACCCTGCTCTCTGGCAGTGGGAAGCCAATCTCCGTTGTCCCAAGTCTCTTTCCAGCTCTCCTGGAGCCCCTTTAGGCACTGGAAGCTCTCCTTGGCTTAGTGGTGGCCATGGCAGAGCGGGGCAATGCCTGATTTGAGCATCTTCAAGGTCAGTCCCACAGAGAAGATCCCCTGATCTCTGGGGACACAGCCCTGGTGCCTCAGAACAAAGTTTGCCCTGTGCCATGCAGGGAATGCTGCTCCTTGCACAGCTCTGGTACAAAACCACACTCAGTTCCTCCTCATCCTCACCCCTCCTGTCACAGACATCTTTTATGAAAAATCCTTTCCTTAGGATTTTTTCCTCCTGAGCAGCTGAGAGGCCTCAGGAACAAAATGTAAACATTGATTATCTGCTGCTGTGGAATGCAACAGGTGCATCTGGGATTGGTCTCATGTGGTTGTTTCTAATTAATGGCAAATCACAGCCCAGCTGGCACGGACAGAGAGTCTAAGCCACAAGCCTTTGTTATCATTCTTTCTTTTTCTAGTCTTAGCCAGCCTTCTGATGAAATCCTTTCTTCTATTTTTTTAGCATAGTTTTAATGTAATACATATCATAACAAATAATATTATGATTTATATTATAATGAATTATATAATATTAATAAATAATAATATTATATATAAAATAATATATAAATGTATAGAAATAATAATATTTAATATTATAATATTAATATTATAATATTATATAGAGTTATATGTTATTATACTATTATAATATTATAATATTAATATTAATAAATTATAATATTATGATATGATAATATAATAAATCAAGCCTTCTGAAACATGGAGTCGACATTCTTGTCTCTTCCCTCATCCTAAGACCACTGTGAACACAGTCACACCTCCCATATCTGTGGGCACAGGGGCTGTGCTCCCACACTCAGTGTTTAATTCATGCACCACAAGGTGAGGGAAGTGAACCCTCCTGCCAGCATCACCCGCAGCCATGGCAACCACGGTGTCACTGCAGGGAGGGCAGAGCCACCTCCCATCCTGCCTGGAATTCTCTGAGCCCAACACACCTCAGCCACCAGCAGTGACCCCAGGGAGCCAACCCCAGGCAGGCGATGGCTTTTTGCACACACCAGGGATGGTTTCATTTTTAAATTTGGATTAATCTCATTTTAATCCAATTTATAAATAGAACAGATGGCTTGGAACACACCTTGACTCAGCTACAGTACRCAGAAAATAAAAAGGGAAAAATTGGATATCAGAGTAACAGGAAAGGGAAGATGAACTGGAGTTTTGTGTGCAGGAGCACTTTAGATCCCACCAAAGTACTCTCTAACTCTACAAATAAAAGCAATCTTTTTTACAAGACAGAATCACGTTTTGGAAAAGTTTCAAAGAAAAATACTTTAAAAAGGATATTTAAAACATCAGGAAAGTGGGAGGATGAATTACCTCAGAAATGGGCACCCCCTCAAGCCTCTGCAGCAAAGTTGCTCATTCTGTAGGACCCAAACTGCTCGAGCACGTTTGGTTTTCCCTTCTCATTTSAGACACATTGCAAGAATCAGGGGGAGGCTTCAGTGGGGGTTAATTCTTGCATGTCACACAAGGGAATTGATGGAATATGCATTATATGTAACAGCTTTTACATTATATGGAAGGAAGAAGGAATAACATGGTGATACTTACTCCTGTACTGACAAGAGACAGCATAATTCTTTCATTTAAGGCTAATGTTTCTCCTTGCTTCATCTTGATTCTCTTCTTATCTAAACATTTCATTGCATACCTGAAGAAAAAAAATAAACATTCAGAAAAAGCACCAAAAATCTCCTTTGTCAGGACTCTTCACTGGCAGCCAGGCCATGCACATTCACAGGATCTTGTAAGCAAGCTCTTGAAAGACTTAAACCCAGGACTAAAAAAAACATCATTTCACTAAAACTAAAAACCTCCAAAATCTCCCAGAATTAACACATTTCCAGCAGAAGCCTCCTGACAGAGAAATGCGCTTTAACAAATAATTCCATGTCCAAACCATCACAGTGAGATAGGAATTACACAACATGTATTCATTTTCTCATACCTGCAAGSAAGGATCTGCCTTAGGAATTGAATMACAGAAACTCTGTTATGGTACCATTTAATTCCAACAGTTTCAACTCTATCAGGAAAGCAATATCTTGAACACACGCTGAGTTTTATATATTTTTTTTCTGCTTAATTTTCTTTCTACTCAGAAAAAGTCAGATACACACAAGAAAGCTTTTTTAGTCTTCTACCATCTGTGCTACACAAATTAATAAAATTTTGCTCACAAAGGATGTTACCCTAACAACCACCAACCACAGGAGGATATGATCCAGGCTGGGTATTTTTCCAAGCTGTTGGTGAGTTCATTAATAGACATCAGTGAGCAGGACATGTGTGTTCCTCCACAGAAGACTCCTAGACATGGACACTCAGGGATTTTTTTAGGAAATTACCACATTACAGCAGTGTTTCAATGCCCATCCCCATCCAGCTTTTGGGAGCTCCAGTTCCCAAAAMCAGCCACGTCATTCCTGACATCAATGTGTTGGGAGTGGGGGAGTGAGGGTGAATTTTAAGTGTGCAGACTGGGAATACATTCATGTGYTCCTGCTGAGGAGTCTGTGAAGGGTGAGTAAAAATAACCCCTGACCCTGCCCTGACCAGAGAGAGGCACTGGGGGTGTTCAAGGCTGCTGGAAACCACAGAATGGTTTGGGTGGGAAGGGATCTTAAATCCATGGGCAGGGACMCCTTCCACCATCCCAGGCTGCTCCAAGCCCCATCCAGCCTGGCCTTRGGCACTTCCAGGGATGGGRCAGCCWCAGCTTCTCTGAGAACCTGTCCCAAATCAAGYCTGCAGCTCTAAGTGCAGCAGAGGTAGCCTGGAGGGGATGGGAGCTGGGTTAGGGATGGGCACACAGGTTTGGATCAAGAAAGAACTAAACCAAACCTCTACCCAGAAGCTGAACCTCATCTCAAGTTTTGCTTCAAATTTGAAAAAGAAGGATGGTTTTCCCACATTTTGTTTCCCTTTGCTCTATTTATATCTAATAAAACCTGTCCTTTGCTTCACTTTTCCTGTCCTTCTCACTTCCCAGGGGTTTATCCACCTCCTGCCAGAGCCCTACTCAGACAYTCAGACATGGAGATGGCTGGGACTCTCAGAACTGCCTGCTGAGCATGCCTCAAGCTAAATAAAATGTTTATTTTTGTACATGGCCAACTGAATGAACTGTACATGGACAAAAAGTACCAAAGCAAGAATAAAGCCAGCGTTGTTAGTAAGAGTATTAATATAAATACTTGAAGTCACTGCAGAAATACTGAATATAATAATAGCAACATTAAGATGTCTTCCACTTGTTAAGAGTCAGAAGTTTATTATTATCAAGGATGTCAGGCACACACAAATGCAAGGGGAGCCAGACACAAGGGATCTCACACATGCCCTGCTCACTTGGAAGGGAAATGTTTAAGGATGGGCTGTGGACTAAAATTGTAGAAGAAAAGCAAGATGAAAGGCTGGGGTGTAAATWAAGAAATGTTCAAAATATTGAGAACAACTGGTTAAATCCATGCCCAGATGTTCACATCAGAACACAATGGGACAATGGTGCCTAGAAATGGAAATCTGATGATCAGGGGAGGTGTGTGAATGGTAAGATCACAAAAAGAATAAAAACCACCCAGGGCTGACCCTGGAGCTCCCACTGAGAGCTCTGGGAAGCACAAGTCCAGCAGTGGGATATCCCCTTCCAAGTGGCAGCAGGGATCTCTGCTCTCACCACACATGGGGCAGGCACTGATGCAATTCCCCAAACTGGGAGCAGCACACTGGGAATGGGCTCTGGCACAGCCCTGACTGCCCAGATTTGGGGACAGMTTCCTGCAGCACCACCTGGAGCAGGTGACACCTGAGCAGCCACCATGGGTTCCACAGGAATATCCTCTGATYCAGGGAATTGCTGCTGATTTTAATACATCTGCATCTTCCACTGGTTTTGACAGGACATTTCCTTGTGCCCAGGAGCTGTGTGACACTGAGCCCCTGCATGGCATGGAACAGGATCCACTGAGCCTGCAGTGAGCCAGGAATCAGAATTCTGGGGATAAAAYCTCATCACAAAGAACTTTACAGCAATGTGATGCTGCTTCCCAGTGATTTCCTAAGAAATGATTGGAAGGATTTCATTACTAGTCCAGAGTTTACAACCACCTCTGCCACAGAGTGGGTGATACTCACATTTTTCCAGTGTCTGCTTTTCTGCAGCCATACACTTCACCAAATCCCCCTCTTCCTATTATTCTATGTACACTAAAATCATTCATGGTCAGCTGCAAGTGGAAACAGAAACAACAAAACAAAACCTTCATTTTTCCAGCATTAAAAAAAACTTACTGTGAAAACATCTAAATGATCCTGAATGTGTTGAGATCCTCAACTGTAATTCAACAGCATTTACTGTGTTGGAAAAGGAGCCCCTTATTGTTGATATTTCCATGTACTTGGAAGCACTACAGTGTGAAGTAGCACCAAGGGGAATGAGGCTGTTGTTCCYAAAATCTGCCAGTCTCACTCAGGGCTATTTTTGCAGCCCAAGTTGTCACACAGAAGTGCAGAGGGACAAAAGCTGAGGCCAAGGGAAGGGGCTCAGAGGGTGCTGGGACCACAGACTGGAGTGGGAAAGGGAGGTGGACAGGGATTGGGGCTGGTAAAGAGCAGAAATTCTGGCACTTCAGCTCCTTCAGCCACGAAAAAAATCAAAATTCTATTAGCTGAGGAAGGCAGAGGGGACGTCCAGACAGGAATCATCAGGGCTGTGCCTAAGAATAGCAGAGCAGTGACATCCACCACCCTCCCTAATGAGGCCTTTGCAGAGCAGGATTCAAAACTGAACATTCTCTTTCCTGTATCAGCCTCTGACAAGATAAATATACTTGTGAGTACTTACATGAATATTTAGCTCTACATTTTTCCATTGACAAAATCTAGTAAACTTGTCACTGCAAAAGAAAAAAAAAAAAGTTTAAAAGTTGTCTGAGACTATTGTGTAGAGTATTACAGGAAATGTCAAGACTCTGATATTTAAAATCTAGTCTGAGCTAGGGCGTGGGGTGGTATTTAATAAATGACAGCCTTCCTTTCACCAACTGTAATCTTACCCCCACCAAGAAAAACAATTCCTAGGCAGAGCACACTCCAKGCTCTACATCCTTGGGAGAGAAAGAGAGCTGATAACCTTATCCCTGGAAGTGCTCAGTGTGTCCCCACAGCTCTCTTGCATGGTTTTCAATCATTCAAAAGATGGTTTTCAATTTTTAAACAACTATGTTTGGAACTAACAAACATTTAAATTACATCAAGAGAAAGATAATTATAAAAAAAAACACAGGCAGCTCRATTTATGTTAATGAGCCTCCCTATACTCCAAGGAACATTTTAAAACTCATTTTATCTTAAAATAGGGAAGACATCAGCAATACCACAGGCTTTGGGAAAAAATAATAAAATAGTTGCTTATTCCTACATGAATAATTAAGTATTTATTTTCAAAGTAAGAACATAACAGCTTTATGGAGGCATTTTTATAATTACCACAGAAKGGCACCAAACCAGTTTAGAAAATGGATTTGGGTGTTGCAGGGTGGCAGCTGAGCTTTGCAGAGTGAGACACAGCAGCAGGAAAGGGCTGCTCTGCTGAGCCAGACTTGTGCCTTCAATTCTTTATTACACAGAATGTCCCCAAAACCCCAGTTCTGCCTTTTCTCAGCCCAAACTCCAACTTCTGTGTGCCCTGACTGAGAAATCCCTGAGCTTTCCAGCTGTTCCACTCACACATCCTAACTCTGATCAGGATATCCCACAAAGCTGGGTTAATTTGATTAATCATGCATTAATACACATTTTTTAGCCTTATTTACAGCAGTACTGAAAGGACCTGGCTTCCCACAACAGCAGGCAGATAATTCAGGTACTATTCCATGTTCATACCTTTCCATAAATTTTTGAAATATTTTTCCTCGGAGACTATCACAAATTTCTTCTATATATGGCTGAAAAGGGTGAGGAAGCACAATTAGTATTTGAGAAGACAATAAACGGATTTTTTCAATCCCATCCAAWACACAGAACTCTCCTTGGCCCCACACAGCTCCTGGATTGTCCTAAAGAAGCCTCAACAAAGCATTTTAGCTTTATTTGGCTTTTGGAATCTGAGCAGGTGCCCTGAAGTCARACACAAAATATTTTCATGAATTAGAAAACCTTAAGGGGCGTGGGGGCAAAAATTTCTTCTTTCAAGTGTATCTAACCAAGAAATTGTCCCCCCTGTGGAATCCAAACTTCCCAGAGCTGCTCCCTCATCTGTGTGGTGCCTCTCTCCTCCCTGTCCTTGCACCTTGAAATCACAGGTGACTTTTTCCAGGGAAATCCCTCCCCTGGGTGTGTCAGGGCCCAGCCTCCCCCCAGGCAGTGCTGAGACATCCCCCAGCACTGCAATCACCAATTCCCAGCTCGTGGCAACAGCCAGAACAGCTCAGGAGCACAACAGGCATCAGGCAAGGGCAACCTCCACATTTTTTCAGCACATAAAAATAYATCAGATTTAGATAAAAGACACTTAAGCTTACAAACACCCCCATGATGGATTAAGACTATTTCTCCACAGTTGCAGCTCAGTTCACCCTGACAGGATGAGCACCTTCCTGATGGAAAGTGATTTACTCTAAATCATTTAATGGCTTAAAATTACACAACTATAAAAACTCTTCTGTTCACACACCAAGGTAYAGTTTGCTTTTCTAAATGTGCTTGAAAATATCACAGATAACAAGAGTAAATTGTAATTTTGACTTGGAAAAGCATTTCAATCCCACTTACAGCACAGAATATGTACCAGTCCCATTTATTCAGTCTCTTTAAAGAGTATTTAAAAAGTCACTTTCTGTCAGAGAAGCTGAATGTTCAGACTGTGAAAGCTCACCTGGAAAAGGCTGGCTGGCACTTGTTTCTTGGCTAAATGTGTTTGTACATGATCTACAGCTTGTTTTGAGAAAGGCTTTTGGAAAAGAAAAAGGAAGATTTCAAACAGTTGGAACTGTCAGGAGTTTCATTTCAGGTCAGAGCACTGTTGTTCTTTTCCCCACATGGAAACACCGACCCCAAGGGGAATCAATAGGGCCTCCCACAGGTATATTAAAGTGAATATTGTGTGAAATGTGCAGAGTGATCCAGTAACAGGATTAATCTGAAGCACAAAGGCAGGAGAGGCGAAGATGAGGAGGARGAAGGTAAAAATCAAAGGGGATGATGATCCTCCTTTAACAAATCCATGAAAAATCCTATTTACAGGCACAGCTCCAGAGCCAGAAGYACTCATGAACTTTTTACTAATAAAATAATGCATTYTGAGGGAAATAAAAAAAAAGAAAAKCTTAAACCCTCCACCAAAGCATGATACCACCAGAATACAACACCTGCAAATCCTTCTTTCAAATGAGAGCACATGAAACTGTTAAGAACAGATCAATGGGCCCAAACTTCAGCTAGAGGAAATGTGTCTTTTCAGTGACTTTAGTCACATCTCTATACACACACCCTGCATTTATTTCATCCTTTTGGACACAGATATTTAGTCTAAAGAAACATAAACCAGAAAAATCTCCTGATACTTCTTTTGCGTGCCACTAAGTTTAATAAAAATCTCAGCACGCCTCAACTTTTACACCTCAATAAAAAAAATAAAAATAAAAAAAGCAACATTCTGAATTTGGCCAAACCCAGATCCTGGATTTCAAAGGGAAATTCCTGCTGCCAGGAGGGGGGGAAAGGGCAGGATACCCACGTGGGAACAGGAGAGCAGCTCCTTCATGATGTAGGTGTCGTAGATCTGCCGGCTCCGCGACAGCCGCTCCTCCTCCGAGTCCAGCTTCTCGTACTCCTTGATCTGCAGCACAAGCACACACCACACATTTCCTTGTGATTTCTCACTCCTTGGGTCAAAACAGGGCTTGGGCTGAAGATTTATTTTACTGTTTTCTTTATTGATGAAAAATCACCTGTGACAGCACAGTTACGGCTGGGGTTTCCCTTTAATATCAGGATTTTCCAATTGTGGAGTCCCATTCCATTGGTGGAGACCCCATTCCYGCAGGGATTTAACAGGATGTGGCACCTGGGGACATGCTCAGTGGTGGCCTTGGCAGTGCTGAGTGAACAGTGGGACTCAATGGACTGAGAGGCCTCTTCCAAACAAAAATTCCCTGATCACAGCACATCTGGTACAGATGTCCAAGAAAGCATATAAAGCGCATTTCAAAATGTTCACACAGATCTGCTGCACTGTGGATTTGAACCCTAAAGGTGGCTAAAAGGCAGTTTTACAAAATACATCAAGTTTCCTCAGGTGTGCTGTAGGAGATCAGTGTGTTCCAGGTGAAACTGCAGCAATCCCAGACAGTTCATTTACAGAACAAAACCTGACAACCAGCTCCAGAACAAAAAGTTCACCCAGTCCAAGGGTCCTCTGGAGCATATTTAGGGAAAGAGCTCTTCCAGAAATGACAAAATGTAAAAGAAAGATGCAAGGGGAAACACTCAGCACTGGCTTTCTGCCCCTTCCAGGAGCAGCCTGTGAARCCCTGGGATCCAGAGCTGCTCTGTGCCACACAACCCCAGCATTGCTTAGGTTGGGAAAAAACCTCCAAGATCATCAAATCCAATCATCAAGAGACAAACTGGAACCAACCCACCTCTGGAGGTGGAACATTAATTAAAGTCAGTATCTTTCTAGCTGTACTGCTGGTGTTTGCTGACATGATAAGGCACCAGTCCCACCCCGATCTGCCATCTGTGCTGCTTCCCCCTTGATACCAATTTATAATTAAAATGACTCAAAATGTCTTTGCCCAAGAAACACTTTTAATTAATGCAATGACACAAAATAATTAGCAGTGCAGGAGGAAGCCTGATGGATATCTGATTGTCTTACTTGAGCACAACCTCCTATCCCTCAATGTTTGGTTGTTAAAGGACACAACTGCCCCAGTCAGTGTTCAGGGGTTTCAGCAGAGCCCCCCAGAGATCAAAAGGATCTCCTCAAACACTGGGATCAGAATGCATTTGTTTTCAAGTATTTAGAAGCTCTTTTTTTTCTTTTTTTTTTTCCCCAATTTTCCCCCCTTTTTCTTTTTAATTTCTTTTCTTTTCCTCCTGAAACCGATCAGGATGAATCACTCATCCTGTTAAATGCCTGATCGTGACTCCAGCTGCAGTGATATGAAATCCCTGGAGTACAGAGCTCTTCTACATCAAGCAATTTTTAATGTAGCAATGTACTCAGATTATTCTATGTGTAATAAATGCAGCAAGTAAATCAAATATATAAAAAAAGGGAAAAGCTCCTGGATCCGGTATGTCACAGAGGAAAACACAATGAACCTCTCTTTAAATATCTTTAATGGGATTTTTCCAGAAGTACATGACAAAGCACTGAAATTCTTTCGAGGCAACATTTTGCTAATAACCTAAAAATACAATTTTGAATTGTTTCAGAGATAAAGAGGCAGCCAAAAATACCTTGCTAAATAATCTGGTACAACAGGCCTTTCTGGATTACTTATGACAGTGATATCTTCAGTGTATAAAGAGATGGAAATGATAGAAAAAGATTCTTTATTGACAGCAGGTATCTGATCTGAGTGGGGGAATGGAGCCTTGCTGAGGACTGATCTCCAAATTGATACCAGCTGTTTGTGCTGATAGCAAGGAAAAAAGTTAAATTCTCAGTTCATGAGTGAAGCAGCCAAGGCTATTCCAGCTCTAATTAACCCTGAGCATCAGGCATGGGCAGGGCTGCCCTGAATTCAGCACCTGGGACAGGATTCACTGGGGCTTTATTCAGTGTCACAAATGTAACAGGGAAGGAGTGAATGAACAGAGCCATGGAGCTCAGACCCTGCAGCAGCAGAAGCTGGGGAGGGCCAGGGCATTCCTTGGAATTATTGATCCCTTGGGACGTGCCCTGCACAGTGCCTGACWGCTCCTTCACGGGGCATCTCCTGACAAGGGACACAACTCATCCATCTGAAGGCACCKCTTGTGTTCCCTCTGCCACAGCAGCTCCTGAACCATCTGAACAGCTCCCACCCCTCATCCCTCCACAATCCCCTCCCTGCTGCCTTTTCCACAGGTGAAAAACTGCTGGGGAAAGACCTGAAGGGTTTCAGCGTCATCTCAACACCAGAAAATTCATCCCAGATCCTCTCCTACCAGTCCACACTGCTTCAATGTCCCTCTCCTTCCCTCTCAGCACTCCCTGATGGAGCAGGACAGCCCCAAAGCTCCATCACCAGCACTCACCTCCTCATAGAACTTCAGCTGAGGGACAGCTTCATCGATCTCATTCATGCAATAGTCTTTAAAGAGCAAAAATCCTGGAAAGAAAAACAGAAAAAATCAGAACAAACTTGTCTCATTACACTTGTAAAAAGGCTCACGAAACCACCTTAGTTCCACCATGGGCTGTATAAACCTGTGTGAGCATCCCCAACTGCCAAGGTTTAGGATTCTGATTCCAGCTCTTCATTTCCAGCACAAAAGGATCCCAAGCCTGCCTCACCTCCCACAGGTGTATTAAGCCCATTACTGCTTCCACCTGCTGAGGATTTTATCAGGCATTTCCATAATGCACAAAAATATCCTGTTCYTCTTCACAGACCACATTTTCTTCTCTTTTTTTTCCCCCCAGTAAAAACTAGACACTATTCTAGTTTTGGGGTTTTTTTTTGTAAGAGATTTACCTACATTTCACTGATGAAGCACAACCTCTTCTGCACTCCCATTTCAGAATTACCGGTTCATGTTACCTCTAATGGGTTTTATTGCTCAATAAATTACATCAGGGTCTTTACAGTTCCTTTGCAAGTAATTTAGAGCATGACCCCAGCAGGCTGCAGATGAGAATCTTCCATTAGGAGCATTTTAATGCACTGTCACAAGCCTCATCCCATGGAAGCTCTGTCTTTCCCTGCCTCTGAGCTGGCACCTGCTACCCTGGAATTTCACACAGCAATCTGTGTCACAAATGTCCCCATCACTGCCAAACCCACCCAAAGCCCTCCATCTCCTCAGCCAGACCGTGCACCTCCACCTCTCCTTGCCAGCTTRGCTTTTTGAGGACAAAAAGTGAAATTTTGGGAGCTGATTCAAATTCCTTATTTCCCACATGACGGAACCAGCAGCGGCACGGAGCAGAATCCTGCTGAATGGACTGAACTTTTCTAGGACAATGAACCAAAGATTGGGTAATTAAGAGACTGAAGAGTGGCACAAACAGCTCTGAATGCAGTGAAAGAAAAAACCCTGGCCTGGTCCCAGCTCCTGGCTGGTGCCCAAAAAAACCCACAAACAACAAAAAAACACAACAATAAACCACAAAGACAACTGTGGGAGGAGTGTGAAAATATACCAACACACATTTCCAGCAGGGCCACGCCAAACATTCCAGCCCTGCTCAGTATTTTCCAAACTTTTTCAATTTAATTATGGCAGAGAAAGAAGAGGTTCCCAAGCCCATGGCACAGGGAACAATCAGAGGCTTATGCAGCCACAGGACACGGGCTGCTCCTCCCCGAGGCCCCTTGGCACTGCACTGCAAAAACCCAGATATACCCAAAATACACAGACTGGGAGCTCAGGCTGCTCAGCCTGGGGAAGAGAGGGTTGGGTAAAGACCTCACAGCACATTCCAGGATCTGAAGGAGCTAGAAAGAAGCTGGAGAGGGATTTTACATCAGGAACTGGAGTGACAGGACAAGGGGGAATGGCTTCAGACTGAAATGGAAATTTAGGTGAGATATATGGAGRAAATCACTCCCTGTGAGGGTGCTGAGGCCCTGGCACAGGTTGCCCAGAGAAGCTGTGGCTGCCCCATCCCTGGAAACGTCCAAGGCCAGGTTGGACAGGGCTTGGAGCAACCTGGGATAGAAGAAGGTGTCCCTACCCATGGATGATCTTTAAGGTCCCCTCCAACCCAAACCATTCAGTGATTCTGTAATTCAGACAAATCCAATTAGAGCCTAATGTTCCCCAGAATGGAATTGTTTCTGTTTCGACCTCCCATTCTATCAACAAACCCTGCACTTCCCCTGCAGCACAAAGGAAATCTCCTCCTTTACTGCTGCTCTTGGATTGAGTGAAAAATGATCAGCCAGAAACTGCAGCTCTCACATAATGGCACAACGAAGTGACAGATGCAGCATTGAGTAAGTGACAGGAGTTTTAAGAAGTTCAGGGGGAGCTGAYGAGGAGCACAATAAGCACAGTTAACAGCACACAGAAAAATAAGCCCAGGAACAGAAAGCAGGAATTAATAAAATGATAGCGTTAAGTAACAGCTAAAAAGAACCGGCAATTATTTATGAAATAAAGATGCTGACAGCTTTGGCTTTAAAGATTCCTTCTGCTATAACTATATAATTTCTGCAACAACCAGATCACTGGTTGTTAAGGGAAAGGAAAAATATTTTTTAAGAGCTTCTTCTGGCAACACCAAAGTGATGGATGATATCAATAATACACACACAGAGTGTGAGGCAGCACCCAGCTCCTCTGGGCTCCAGCCTCTGGACAACCATTCTCCCCTTTAGCTTTGTATTTACAATCCCAAGACAAATTTGCCAAGTGCCATGAATTGCACTGACTCTAATTACCAAGGCRAAATGTCTTTCAAGGAGGGATGAAGGCCACCTTTGAGGTTTGCAGAGGCTCACAAGCAGGAAGGGATGGGCTGGTGGGGAGAGCAGAATCAGGTCAGGCAGCTCAGCCATAACCAGGTATTCACAGAGCTCATCCCCAGCTGGACAAGGTCCCTGTCACAAGGAGGGGAACCAGGTTAACCCATCTCTTTAAAACAGAACACGAATGTTTACTTCAGTATTTATTTCAAATAATTGTGTTTTTTCCAGCACGAGCAGAATTTTGCATGAAATCCTGACTCTAATCAACAGCATCCCTCCACCCCTGGTTTTTGTCTCCAGAATTCAGCCCTTCCCACAGTCAAAGAACACAAATGCTGCTGGTGACCAGCCACACACTCCAGACCCCTCATCATGTTTGTGGCCTCCACTGGACCCTCTCCAGGAGCTCCCTGACTTTCTTGAGCAGTGGAGACCAGAACTGAACAGCACAGCCCAGATGTGGCCTCACTCAGCAGGATTAAAGCCACGTTCTCATTTTCCACTTCCGTGGCATTTTCCTGTCTGTGGCTCTGCCAAAGTCCCCCCAGGGCAGCAGCCACAGGGGCCAGCACTGGCCTCTGCCTCCTCCAGCAGTCTAAAGGCCACCTGCAGCCACACCACCACCTCCTCATCCCTGTCAGCCAGCTGAGAGCACGGAATAATAAATAAAAAAGAACAACAACGAGGAACTCCATCATAAAACACTCGGAGAAAATGACTTCTCTAATTCTAACTGGAATTTTATGAGCATCAGATTCAAGTGACCTTTTAACAGGAGTAAATAAAAATCTTATTAAAGCAAACAGGAGTGACTAGGTGAGAGAGCAGAGCTAAAAACAGCCACGTTTAGCCCCGATACAAGCGTTCACAATGTCACTGATTGAAAGGAAGCTGCATCTATTTACAGCAGGCCTGAACGTGGTCCAAAACGCTGATGTAGCCTCTTTCCAGTAGGCAAAATAGCAAATTAGAGAACAAAAATATCAAGCTGTTTCCAAATCCTCCCAAAACGTGCTGTGTATAAATACAGAACCCTGACAAACAAAGCAGCAGTGACATCTGCACCAGACACGGGCTCCTTTCCCRGGCAGGAAAAGCTTTGGGAATGTGGGATGGTGCTCAAGGCTRCCACACAGGCTCTGGCCCTGCTCAGGACACTTGAAGGGCTCCAATCTCAGTCATTCCAAGAGGTGTCTCATGATCTTTCTTGCTTGGGGAGCTCAGATAACAGCAAGAAGCCGTGGCCAGAGGGATGCCTCACATGCTGCTCTCYGCACCTCCCTGCCAGGACACTGCACCGAGCTGGGCCAGGCTGGAAATCAGGAGGAATTTCTTCCCAAAAAGGGTGGTCAGGCATTGGAAGGGGATGCCCAGGGGAACTTGGAGTCCCCATCCCTGGAGGTGTCCAAGGAATTCCTGGATGTGGCACTCAGTGGTGGCAATCTGGCACAGGTTGGACTCGAKGGTTCTGGGAGGAACTTCCTGACCCAAATAATTTTGGGATTCTGGGGCATCTCCTCCCCAGGAATGTCTCTTATRTATTGCTGCCACACCACAATGACATTACAGCACAGCTGTGTTTAAATCCAGCTGTGGGTGTGTTCAACCTCCTGAAATAGCCCTCAGTGACCTGCAGATCCATCAGCACCAGGAACAGATCTGGGTCATAGACACAAACACTGGGACAAAGTCTCAAAAACCACAGAAAAACCTGTGATTCCCACCAGGCTGCAATTGTCACAGAACACCAGGCCAGGCTCAGACTCCTGCTCTGYGCAGTGCCCACACAGAGCTGACACAGCACACAGTAATTCAGGCCACCTAAGAGCTCCACGATGGAGAGAACCACCAATTTCCCTCTCCAGGAACAAAGATCACCAGGGAAAACTGTGTAGGAATCGTGCTCTGGCAAGGTGCAAAGCCACAAGAATCCTCCCAGCCCAGAAAGCATCACACATTCCACTCCTTTCCTTTCCCTTTTCCATTCTTTCCTAATTGAGCCTAATGTTCATTCCCTTTGCATTAAAAATAATACATTATAACAGACTGAAACATATTCCTGTGCATAGGAAGCAGGGAAAAAGAACAAACTGTATTTAATGAGGACGTGCATCCAATGGTGAGGAGAACAGAACAATTCCCCTAGAACAGAACCAAACTGAGCTCAAAATTAGGCTGCAAGTTGCCAGGTAGCCTGTTTAATGAGGTCTAGAAATCATTATATGAAAATAAGCTTTGGCTAAAAGGTTTTAAGTGTTGTCAGAGAAAAACTTTTTATTTCCAGGCCTATTTTCCAATAGTTTTTCACCCAGGGAAATCATTGCTGAAGCTTGATCAGCCCTWTTTCTAAACACCAGACTTGTGCATGCCTGGAATTCCTGCAGGGAGAGGAGCAGGAGAGCTGAGCTGCTCCTCCAGCACTGACACTGGGGACAGAATGGAGGAATAGTCACAAATTCTGTGTCAAACCCCAAAAGCTTGAGCCAGGTAGAGCATCCCAAGCAGTGAATATACAGATTTACTGAAAGCACTCAATTATCATTATTTAGGTTGCCCAAAGAAGCTGGGGCTGCTCCATCCCTGGAAGTGCCCAAAGCCAGGTTGGATGGAGCTCTGAGCAAACTGGGATAGTGGAAGGTGSAGCTGGATGAGCTTTAAGGTCCTTTCCAACCCAAAGCACCCAGGGATTTTCTGAATATCCCCATGAAATAGTAGCTCTGAATACTGAATGTGTGATCAATCATTTTTTAAAGCCATGCAGAGAAAATAATGGGGAAAACTTAGCTCTGAACCATATTTACTATGCATCCTTCATATTCTGGACTCCTTTAACATGCAGATTCCAGCTGACTGAAGTCAAAAATCAAAGGCATTCAACATATCAAAGGTGAAAGAAAAAAGTGGTTTTTACACAAGAAAAAGCTCCTCTAGAAGATGGAGGATTAAAAACACTAAACAGAAATACACAAAAATATTCTAATTTTTAAAAGGACCAGTAAACAAAGAATAGAAGCATTTCATTTCAATCAGTTATTACCAAGAATGTGATTAAATTCCTTCACTAAATCCCATCAAGGAATACACAGCAATTGAGGTTTTCTTTTTTCTTCACTTGTAAACAGAAGAAATTCACAGCCCTTTGCAACTGGTAATAGAAGGCACCAGCAAGCTAACAACCAGGAGCAGCTTAAAAACCTCATGGTGGTGGATTGGGCTTTGTTGCCTCTGTTCTTTCCTCACATCACAATTCAGGCCCTACCAAGGAYGTGAAAGTTATTTTCCTGACCAGTATTTTTCCGTTATAAACACTTTAAAATTAATTACATAATACAAGCCAATATCCCTTTATTATTACTGAGAAACACACTTTTCCTTCTGCCCTGCTCCAAGCTGAGAATTTCACTGTTACCAATTACTGAACACACAAAATCCACTGGGAAATGCAGCTGTGCTCCTCAGGTAGGGCCRAGATCCAGGTGTGGTTTTTAGTGGCAGCAAAGTGACAGGATCATTTGATGAATACATGGAATAACTCCACAACAAAAGGGTGTTCTCAAGCCCCTGGTGCCAGTATTTGCCTCAACAAACTCTGCTCAATATCTGAACCACCGTGAAGAGCCAAATTGTTCAGCCAGAGCATCGAGGAACTGTTGTGCTGTGGTCAAAACCAAAACACAAAGCCAGCAGTATTCAGTTAGTAAATACACACAGCACTTAGGTAAAGAGCAGCAAAACCACTAAAACAACAGAGACAGAGCCCAGCAGATTCTGCTGCAGGAATTTCTGACTCTTCCTCTGGTTCATTCTGGCACTCTTAGAAAGCTGCTSTGAGCTGGAGGCTCAGACACAGATGGCTCTGCTGCTCTTCCTCTTTTAATCACAGAAATCATGGGTAGAAGYATCTAGAAGCACTAAGAAACTGGTTTGAATGTTTTTGACCTATCCAACCTCCATGGACACACAGGTGACAGCAGGATGTCACAGAGGCCCTGGCTGGACAGGACAGTGGCAGGGAAGGGGGCTGTCGGGTGTATTGCCCACGTTCTTTTAGAGGACAAATGTTACATGGATCAATAAAAGCATCTGGAAATGGGGTAATTGATAGCCAGAGCTCTCCAGCTCCTCTGCTCTGCACCTCTGACCTCTCTATCCCTTAAATGCACTGCTGAAAGTGAGAACACTTAATAAACAACTTAGATTCTAMTGACTGGTGCTGGTTCTGTTGAGTGATCCCACTGATGGGAGGGAGCAGCACTGGCAGGCCCAGGGAATCTGCTTTATTAAAAATATCAATAATGCTTTTACAGCTATGCAGGTAAAGCTCATTAAAGCTGTTACCATGCCACCTTACAGACACGGCAAACTAGCACTGCCCTACTTCTCAGTGGTGCTCAGAGGCTTAATTAGCTGTGAACTGTTTCAAGACACATTGATAAAAAACTCCATGGGATGCAACTGTTTCAGATTGACTGAGGGATTGCCGGGTGGGAAGAAGAGGAAATCAGGACTGTGTGTGCACAGTGATGGGGAACAAGGAGAAGATTCCACCAGGAACAGGCAAAGAAAGCCCAAGTGAGGCCAAGCAGAGAGGAAACACCATCCTTGGGGTGGAAGCCACTTTGCACAGTGTTAATCACAGAATATCCAGAGCTGGCAGGGACCCAGAGGATCATCATCCACTCCTGGCCCTGCACAGACACCCCAACACTCCCAGGCTGCCCCTGGGATTGTCCAACTGCTCCCGGAGCTCYGGCAGCCTCAGGGCTGTGCCCATTCCCTGGGGAGCCTGTTCAGCACCCAGCACTCTCCAGGGGAAGAACCTTTTCCTAAAATCCAGCCTAAACCTCCCTCACATGGTTTTAAGCCACAACAAAGAGACCTCAGAAAAGGCAGGAGAGGGCTGAACCAACCACCCAGGGCCCTTCTGATGCAAAAGGAATGAATTTTCCTACAGGATACCAGGGGCAAAGCAAACACACCTCTGGCAGGTGCACAGCAGGGCAGGGGCTTGTGTTTGTGCATGTTCTCTGGAAACAGCCAAGGGAAATGTCATGCAAATAATTCCTTATCTGTTCTCTCTGTTATAGAGTGATATTCCTTAACACTCACTTCTTCTCTCCTATGTTGCCACTTCAGTTCAAAATTGCCAGTTTGCCTGGAATTCTCGATAATTTAACCCAAAAACCGTATAATTGCACTGCTCTGCTGAGATAAAGACTTTCTCCCCATGCCTTATATCTTCCAACAACCGCRCTGCATATAAATGCTAATCTACCAGGATGTGTACATTATCCATCATGGGAYGTTCCAGATGATAGGGTATATATTTTTTCCTATTTTAAAGCTCAGATTTAATCTGCAGCTCCCCTGGGAAATCACACAACACAGCATCTTCARCCCCCCACAAAGGCAGGCAGGGAGATCAGGGCTGAAGCCCAACAAAGAAATACTCAATTATTTATCATCARAAGAAAATCCAAAATGAATACATGCATTTTGGTAGTGCCTTTGGATACTCTTTATCCCTGACACCAAGCCAGACAACTCCAATGCACATAAAATCTACAGCRGGAGCTTCAGCAACACCCCTCAAAATGATCTTCGAAGCAAATCATGCCAAGTATCACTTTATTTTACCACAAAATAAGAGGGTGTTGAAAGAAATGTAGCTTCCAGTAACACTGAAATTATGACATAATAAAGAAATCTTAAATCTAACACTCATTTGGTGAAAAAAAACACTGCAAACAGAAAACCAGACCAACTTTTAKAAGGCTCAGAGCAGGGATTTTCTCTTTCACTGTCCCCCCCTAACCCCCAGCCTTGTTTGGTGCAGGCAGAGAAGTGTGTGAGGAGCAGATCCCCTGTGAAATATCTCACATTAACGGTTTCTGTTTCAGTTTGCAGCCACACCGTTTCCGATGTCTCCTTGTGGTTTGGGTTCTTGTGTTGTTTTTAACTGATCACAGAACTGTGCAAGGACAGAGGGGCATCCACAGCCCCTGAGAACCTCCTGCAGCCTGTCCACAACCCCACATCCCAGGCTGATCTTGTGCTGAAAATTACAAATAGCATGAGAAAGAAGAAGATCAGTCTTCAAACAGCATTTTAAATGAAATTTTTGTTTGGAAGACAACTTCCTAATTTTGGTGGTGACTAATTCTGTGTGGTGGCTGCCAGGTCAGGACCAGAACCTCAAAATAAAACCACTTTGCAGAAACGACCTGTGCCCCTGCTTTTACAGAAAACCCACCAAGTAACGATGTCCCTGCTACTTGGCTGCACGTTATTTAACATCAAAGCACCAGAACAGAGCAAATTTATCACAGTGCTCATGATACAGCTCAGAAAAGTCATCCCTGCTCACTTCACAGCCAAAAACTCAGGTGCTTTTCTTTACTCCCCACCAAGTTTTATAGCCTTCATTGTTATTTCCTCAGAGGACTATTTAATTAGTCCAGAATGCCAACAGCACATAGATCTTCTGCTTAAATTAAACAATAGCTTAAATAATGCCCTAGGGAGTCACTTTTCCCAGCCTGTTATTTTTAGGCAGTTCAGGGAGCACGGTGCCAGCAGAAAGAGGAAGAGCAAGAATGTTTTTCTCAACAGATTTTAACTCCTATCTAATGATTAGCACCAAAGCTCTGAAATAATGAAATATGAGTCCATTACTAGAGAAAGAAGCAACAGAAAGCATCATTCACTGCCCCAAAAAAAACCCTGCTGTAGCTCTTCTCACCCCAGTTTTGGTTGGGTTTTTTTTTAACAGAAAGTTGTCCCTGACCAAGCTGGAGGAAACAGCAGCCAGCAGGGTCATTTTGAGCACATTTCCCTGAAAATGAGAAGGGCAGGCACAAAAATCCCTGCGCAGAAGGAGCTACAAAACAGAGCAAATGCTCTGGGAGCTGAGCTGAGGAGCTGCAGAACAAACATGATCCATGCTGAGCTGGATGAGGACAAGGGGAGCAGGGAAGGGGCTGAGAGCCCCCACAAGCCCCCGTGGGTTGGAACCAGCCCCTGATGCAGATGGCAAAATGCTTCCCCCCCTGCTGGGAAAACCTCCAGCTTGGAGCTGGTTGAGGAGGATATGGAAGAGAGTGGAATGAATCACCTCAGAAAGATCATCCCTCATTTTGCGAAAGTGGATGGTAAATAAGGAAAAAAAAAAAAAAAGGTTTGTAACTTCTTACGTCAACTACAAGTTGTCTTAATTAATTCACAAAGAAAAAAAAACTAAGCCACCTTCGGGGGGGAAAAAAAGCAAGTTACTTCCTAGGAAAGGTGCAAAACTCACAGTGCAGCAAGACCAGCTGCTGAACCAGCTAAAACACGTCCTGTTCTCATCCTTCCCCCAGCCCCAACGGCTGTGCWAGAGATGAGAAACCGAGAAGGGTGTGAAGGAACTGCCACGTCCCCCCAGCTCCAGAGATGACAGCAGCCTGCTGGCCCTCACCAGGGTCCCAAGCAGTCACCAGAGAAGCCAAGGCTGAAGCAAGCCAGGCATGGAGCTGTGGATGCTCTAAGATCACATCCCAGGATTTCTAACCCAACTCCATTCCCTGTCCTGCAGCGCAGTTTGTCTGAAAGCCCAGAGTCAGACACCAGAGTCACCGAGTTCTAACGGGCAGCAAGTTTGCTCCAAAGCATTTAACAACCAGGATAACCCTGTTCCAAAGCAATATTATGATCTCATAGACCCCCTTGAAGGTCTTGGCTGCAGCAGCCCCATATCTGCTCATTTCCCACCTGCCCTCTRAGGGCAGGGGCTCTCCAAGTGTCCCTACCCCACAGAGCAGGGGAATATGACAAGGACTCCACGTGCAATTTTAACACAGTTGTGAAGCAGAATGGATTCCACATGTAAATTATGAATATTGGGATACCAGAGTCACAGAATGGTTTGGTTTGACCTTAGAGATCATCTCCTTCCACCCCCTGCCATGGGCAGGGACACCTTCCACTAGCCCAGGCTGCTCCTAGCCCTGCCCAACCTGGCCTTGAACGCTTCCAAACCCTCTCAAAACGCCTCTTTTTCTAAAGAAACTCCTAATCTGGAGCTGTAGCAAACAGGATGTGGTAAAAGAAAACYAGCTAAGGTGGTTACGCGCTCGGCTTCGAGACAGGCTGTACTTCCCCAAGAGGCTTCTGCTGTGGAGGAAGCAGCTTCTGAAGGAACAGCCGGCTGGGCTGGGCTCCCAGAGCACTCTTCTGGGTGCTTCTGTGAGCTCCATGTCCTCTGAGTCACCAGGACATTCTTAGAGAGCTCCAGATCGTTCTGGAGCATCACTCAGAGGGCAAAGAGCAGCGCCAGCGCCAAGGGATGGGAGCAGCCTTGCTGAGGGAAGGGATGCAAATAGGGAACAGACTTGTTTGTGCAAATCTGATGGAGCCTCCGGGCCACTTTCATCCCTGATGAGCTTCCTGCTCTTATCCTGATCCTAAAGGGTTTGGTTTCCAAGCCAGAGCTGCCCCCGTGACTCCCTGCAGTTGCACACCTGGCAGGAAGGGAATTTGGGCCAAGCTTTGGAAGTGGGAGCAGGAAAGCACTGACCCTAAAATGATTTTAGGGCTCACTAAGAATAAACACTTGCAGGTGATGAGACCAGCACCATAATTAGACACATGCATAGGGAAACATCCATACTGACATCAGAGCCCTTGTATCAGACAGCTGATCAAAGCCTGGGTTTACATTTGAAAGGATACTCAAAAACAAGAAAAAAGAAAAAAAAATACAGTGACCTGGAGCTGTGAGGAAAAATTTAGGTCTGGGGAAAAAAAATAAAATAAGAAACAAACCAGTTCTCATCTACAGCAGCTGCCAAGGAAAAGCTGGGGAGCTCGGTGCATTTTATAGTCGGTRTGTAAAGATAAAGCAGGGAGTGCTGGATGGCTCCTCAGCAAAATCATCACARGAAAAACCAGGGAAGATCCAGCAGAATTATCGGAGATCCAGGCTGATGGAGACTCCCCCCACACCGGCACACCCAGGACCTGCCCCACCTGTGGTCTCACCACATCCCCCCCCCAGCCAAAGAGACAAGGAGCAGAACARAAAGGTGATTAGAGTTTTAATTACCTCCCCATACTTCTTCTCACAGCCCTTTGCAGAACGCTCGCCTAAAACTGCAGGTACTTTACCACAAGCAATTATGCTAATGTCTGGAAACAGAGCTAATTGAGTGGCAAAGAACACGCTAGAAAACGCAATCAAATTTAAATGAACAACCACAGCAAAGGAAATACTGTGTTTTCCAGCGTGATGCAGTCTGCTGTTAAAAACAGTCGTGTTTAGCTTTAATCTTTTTTTAAAATTCCATTCTAAATCCTATTTTAGCTTCAGAATGAACTGAAACTCCTGCAGAGCATTCACAGAACTGCTCCTCATTTCCAGGTAATCCAGGGCAAGTCCTGCTCTGACTGTACCCGGGGAGAGGAGGAGGAAACCTCTCCTCTGTGCACAGAAACTAAAATGTTAATGAAACTGGGCTCTAAAATTCCAGCTTTAATGGCTACTACCAACATGGGGAAAAAAAGAGAAAGATCTAATCCTTCCAAGGTTCCAGTTACCTAACTGTAATCGCTGTAACTAATCAAAATAACTGCAACAGTCCTCGCTGTAACAGGTAATGAAAAGTATTCAATTACACAAATAGAAATATCCATTACATAGAAGATGGTCTGTTTGACTTCTCTTTTTATAGAGAAAAAAAAATAAAAAAGGACTTCTTCATTTCACTGCCCCCAAAGAGACTCAGCTGAAGCCAGGCTGTGTTTGGTTGCTTAAAATTCTGCTTATTTTGCAACTGTCAGGCTACAGCAAAATATTAATGATTCAGCACAGGCACTGGAGCTGAAGCACACACTGAGGTGTCAGTACAAGCAAACAAGGTATCTGCATTTACATGGCAAAAGTTTTGGGCACAATAAAAAGTCATGGTTTTAAGCACAAATACAGACCACACTCCAATTGTTGAAACACAGTGAAAAGCTCCCCAAGACTTCCAATGACTTTGAGACTCATTAATGGCACTCTGAGATATAGAAACATTGATTATTTCAATCTGGCAATACCTAAAACTCCCACTCCAGTGAGCTGCACGCTGCCAGGCAAGCAGGAAGGTTTTGGGGTATTTCTGCTCCAGCCAGAAGGGAGGCCAGTGAAAACTCAACCAGCCCAAAGATGCCCCCATTGCACCACTTTTCCTGGGAAATCAGGTACTTTGCTCACTATAGCCTCATTTCAGACAGGAATAAAACCACTGAGCTCCTCAAGACTTTCCAGCCCATTCCCCATCTCCAGGACAGGAGCAGCTGTGCTACCCCAGCCAACCCACTCCTCAAATCTGCCACACAAAAATCCCAAGAGCCCCCCATGAAATCCTCCCTGCTTCATTACCCACACTACCACTATTTTTTTTTTTCATTGAAACATTAAAGCTCTAGAAAATGGACTAACCTCATCATTTCTGCAACAGCTTTTCTGGTTTTAAATCATGTTCAACCTCACTTCTCCCTTCCACTGCCCACATCACACYCTATCTCAATGCTTCCCTGTAGGTCAGATTTAACAGACTGCTCATTCCCACTGCTCTTTCCTGGCCATYTCCCAGCAGGTCCATGTATATTTTTTTTAATCCACTGCCAGGATGGACACAACATTCTGCCAGAAGAGGATTATTTCGCATGCCTCGCTGGCTACAACACTGATTTTATATATAGTCGTGTGATCCAGCTGAGCCAACGCAGCTCAGGGCTGGCTGTCACAGCCAAGTCCCTGCCCCGAGGGTCCCCAGGCTGTGCCTTGTGATTGCTCTGGCACAGGTGGAGAGGAAGGACACTGCTGGATTTCCCTGGGAGCACTGCATCTTCCCCCTCCCCTGGTCTGTGGAGTTTTTGTCCTTGTCCTTGGTGTGTCACAGCAGAACACAGAGGCTCCTCACTGCAGCATGATCTCTGATGCTCCCATTCCCTGCATCCACATTTCCATGACTAACTGCTCCACAAGTCCATTTTCACCCCCTGCACACACAACTTTCACCCCCCTATGTTGGGAGCAAGAACACCATGTCAGAGGGTCAAGACAAAACATCTGGGATCTTTTCTCCTGCTSCCTTATCAACAGGCTCATTACCTCTGCATAGAAAAAAAAAAGTTTAACTGATGTGACACATTACATTGTTGACAAGCCCATACCAAGTAATATCATTTTCTCCTCGATGTTTCCAAATAATTTAATTATTTTCCCTGTAGTTTTCCAGAACYTGAAGTTGACAGATGGCCTTGCTCTGTCTTCTTCCCTTTCACAACACTTCATCTTCTTGAGGACCTTTGTTTCACTAAGTCCTGTCCATCCTCCAGTGTTCCTCAATCTACAGCACTGGCTCCTCAGCAGGCACCAGAGAAAAATGTAAAAACCAAATTGATCTTGAAAACATCTACAAAAATGACATTTTATTGAGACATGACTTACCAATTTTCTGATGAAAGATCTTGTCAAAGGTTAATTCACCCCTTTCTTCAAGGTATTTCTGCATAACACTGCGGATACTGAAAGAAAAAAAGGAAAAAAGAAAAAGAGGGGTTACTCGAAATTGCTTTTTGATCCCTGGTCACCATTTTATTCCTGTCTCAGGTTTAKCTTGCACAGTAAAATAACTGCACAAGTCACCCTGAGCTAGCCACACAAGGAGCCAAGAGCAGCTCCATTAGGCCCTGCTTGGCTGCAGTGCACTTAACATCTACTCTGCCTAATTTATAATGTCACAATCACTCACTTCAACCACATTAACAAAGATTTCCTTTATTTGTCAAGTAACTTCAATATTCATTGTAATATAATGCCCATAAAAATTTCATATGGGCAACAATACAAGAATATAAATCTTAAAATCAATGCAGGCTARCAGTGCTGGGCCTTGGCAAAGCAACTCTATTGTCACAGTACTGAGCCAAAATTCCACCAGACTTTCTCTGTTTCCAATTTTAAAATCAATAATTTCCATACATGCTATTTATTACTATAATTACACTACTTATTATGATAATTATACTATTTATTATTATAAAAATAACCTTGAACAAAGTACTCATGCTCTAAACAAGGCCATTAAATATCACTGATAGTTCTGCAGCAGCAAGACTGAGCARCTAAGCCTTGCTGACCTCAGGGACATCCCCTCTTGTGTGCTCATCATTAAAATTCTGAGAAGCCTCCCAAATACTGACAAACATCTCCCCCATGGAGGGAGGAAAGCATCCACACTCCTCCTCAGAGGAGCTGAGGCACGAAGTCTGAATGACTTGACCAGAAAAAAAAGTCTATAATAAAGCCAAGGACTTTGCTGGAAGGCCCTAAACTCCCATGTAGGAAAAATTCCTATTAATAGTTCTCTGTGTATCTCCAAGTCCCACGTGGAACACGGATCTCTGAACAGTGTGATCCAAAGCGAGAGCTCTGGAGGCCAACCACCACATCAAGTCAGACAAGAACTGGGAGGGCTGAACACTGTTAATCAGGTTTGAGATGATAAATTATTCAGTGACGAACTTGCTGTTTATTTGTTCATTAAGAACTGGGTCTGCCCTCTGTGTATTTTAACAACCTAAACAAAATACTGATTTTAAATGAAGAGGGAGCAGTAAATAWGAGATTGTGGAAYCACAGAATGGTTTGGATTGGAAGGGATCTTAAAGAATATCTTGTTCCATCCCCTGTCATGGGCTGGGACACCTTCCACCATCCCAGGTTGCTCCAAGCCCAATCCAACCTGGCCTTGGAGACTTCCAGGGATGGGACAGCCAGACCTTYTCTATGCCAGGGYCTCACAACCCTCAGAGGGAACAATTTCTTCCTAAAATCCAACCCAAATCTTTTGCCTTGGACACTCCCAGGGATGGGASAGCCAGAYCTTCATCGTACCAGTGTGTCACCAYCCTCACAGGGAACAACTTCTTCCTAAAATTCCAGCCCAATTTTTTTGCCAAGCAGACCTTCCCCTCATCCCTCTGAGCTTACAGAGGAGCCACTGGAGATGAACCAGCCTGGCAGGAGCTCCCAGAGCCCACAGCTCCCCCTCCTCCCTGAGCCCCTCGGCGCTGCCATCGCCCCCCGGCACCGTCCCCGTTCCCACCGACCACCAGACCAGCAGTAACAGAATAAGCCYTTCTCATAATAATGACATCAAGGAAGCTTTCCTCTGCTCCAAAGAGTGCACTGCAAGAAATTACATCAACAGATCTTCAGTCTAGACAATGGGAGAAGATAATGAAAATTTAACGTGTGACTGAGGCGCCCAGGAAAACAGTGATTGTGTAAGGAGCAAACCTCTCCAGCACCTCCTCCTCCTCTGCTGACATCCCATACTTCTGGTCTGATGGATAACGTCAAAGGAACAAAATGTCTTTTGCAGCCACAGAAACTGAAYAAATCTGTAAAATGATCACAGGCTRCAGGAGCCCGTGCTACGTTCCAGCTCCTCGACACTTGCACTGCTTTAAAATCATTGCTACTTATCCATATGGACAAATAGGAACACAGGGCATAGAGTGGATTATGACTATCCAGAATAATCACCTCCTCATTCTCACATGAAAGTTACAGGTAGAAATCCTCTGGAGTTCAAAGAATTGAAGCAGAGTCCATGTATCCTTCAGAAGGATGGAAAATTTTAAAATGGAGCTTAGCACATTCCACAAACAGGAAGAAAGGTTCCCTCTCTGCTTTAGCCTATTGACTCATTAGTTGCCCTACACGTAAACAATCTGGGATTAAAAGCTGCATTTCACAGAAATGCAGCCATTTCTGAAAAGCTTTCCCTGGCCAGAGATGCCATCAGCACAAACCACACACTAATGCAAGAAGTGGCCGTGTCTGCACGAGTTCATCTCAGTTCACAGCATGATCCACCTTAATAGCAGCACTCACAAGGAGCAGACACAAAAGTTGGCTAAAAACAAAATCCAAGGAGACTTCAGAAACAAAAGCACATCCAACTGGACTGCAGCAAAACCTTTTGTTCATGTATTCTTTTCATTTCAAAGAGGAAGAAAACCACAAGCAACAAAAAATTCAGGAACACTCCATTTACTATCCACATACCACAAGTCAACTGAAGGATGTTTAGGGGAAGTCAAAGTCAGGCCTAAAATTTGGTGAGAAATGCAGCTTGGACCCTGGRTATCTCTTTCTGGGCATCTTTATCTTCAGTGAAAGGCTGGTCAAGCAYTGGAAGGGACTGTCCAGGTGGAGTCTGCATCCCTGGAAGTGCCCAAGGAACACCTGGATGTGGCACTCAGTGCTCTGGGCTGGGTGACAAGGTGGGGACCAGGCACAGGTTGGACTCCATGGTCCTGGAGGGCATTCCCAACCTCAGTGACTGTGGGATTCTGTAATTGCTGGTTTAACTGGGAGCACAGGGAAGCCCTTTGCCACTGCCCCAGGGAGATGCCCGGCAGTGCCTGGGCATGGGCAGCTGGGTGCTCTTGCACTTCTGAGAGCCCCTGGATGAAGCTGCCCCCAAAGAAGGAGCTGAACAAGCACTCCAAGCCTGCAGGTTGGAGCACACTGCCAGCCCCAAGCAGGCAGAAGATGATTTATCTGCACCCTCATCAAACCATAAAYAGGTCGCTCTAACCTGGTCAGCTCCTCCACCTGCCCAGAAAAGGGATTTATTTCAAGCACGAGCTGAACAGTCTATTGAAAGGAGCTTCAAGCTGCATCTTGGAGCTCTAGTTACTCCAGCCTTGATCAAACCTGCTGAAATGCAGCCTTCAAGGTTAAGCTCCATTCTGGAATGAAACAGCTCTCAGTGTCTGTGAGCAGCCTGGCAGGGCGCAGGCAGCAGCYGCAGTGCCAAGGTCGGCACAGGAGGAAAATGTCTACTTGAAAACACGTCTGAAAAGCTCAGAAGAAAACACATTATGTCCTTTCTAACACAGAAAAGGCCATGTAAGGCAAGAGCATCTATGATCCTCCCTCTCAGACGAGCTCCAGCAGGAGCAGCAAGGCAGAAGGAGCCTTGGAGAGGAGCTCAGCCAAAGGCAGGACTTGTCCTWGGCTGCAGCACTGGACAACAACAGCCACTCCTGCTGCTCCCAGGAACACTGCAGTGACAGCCTGGGACTCCAAGGAGAAGCATGCCAAGCAGGAGAAATCAAACTTCTGCTGGGTGTCTGAGTGTGTGTGCCCAAGGACGGCCACTGGAGCTGAGGAGCTGACCACAGGGCAGCTGGAGCACAGCCCCAGTGGATGTGGGAATGTGCCCAAACCAGGATTTACAGGAGAGGAAAACAATCAGCACTCGCTCTGATRCTTCTGACAAAGATGGAGAGGGACTTTTTCCAAGAGCATGTAGCAACAGGACAAGGGGGAATGATTTCAAACTGGCAAAGAGGAGGTTTAAATTAGATATYAGGAAATATTTCTTCTCTGTGAGAGTGGGGAGGCCCTGGCACAGGTTGCCCAGAGAAGCTGTGGCTGCCCCATCCCTGGAAGCRTCCAAAGCCAGGTTGGGCAGGGTTTGGAGCAAGCTGGGGTAGTGSGAAGTGTCCCTGTCCACAGCAAGGGGTGGAACTGGATGGGCTTTAAGGCCCTTTCCACCCAAAGTATTCCATGATTCTATAAAGATTCTGCTMTTCATTTCACACAGACTTGGTCCCTGAAGTTCTTCTGAAAGTAACTCACACCTCAGAAAAGGAAAGGGCACAGAATGAGGCAATGGGGTGTATCCATATGCACAATACTCCTACTACTGGAACTAGGTCAAGAATCTCCTTACTACTGCCCTTCCTACTGCTGGATCTTAAAGGAACTTTGAATTATTTATCATCAGAGCAGATGATTTTTTTCTTGTAAATCAATAAGAGTTCAGATTTGTGGGATGTTATCTGGTGCACAGGTGCACACATGCACACCACAGCTTGGAAAAACAACGGCCAGCATTGAAGAACCACATCTGCAYTAAAAATGAGCAGTTCCAGCCATTAATATATTGCCCAATAGGCTGAAACAGGAGAACAGAACGACAAAAGAATGAAACAGCAGCTTCACAGAGACTAAGAGCTTAGCTCAGGATTTAACTCCACCAACATTTCCTGTACTGTGAAGAGCAGGTCATAAACTTTATCAGCTCAGATCTCCAATCTGTAAAATAAAGCTGGATTTCTATTTTCCCTCCTCTCTGTCATTAGAACAGGTACCATCCCTCTGCCACATGTGGCTCCTGTATCCAACAGCACACTGAGTTCCTGATGTCTCCTGGCACGTCCAAATTATTAATTATTTCAAGAAAATGCCAGATATTCTTTAACTCCACGGCCAGTGCATTGACTGCCAAGGTTTGGCAGTGCCTGTCCACTCTCTGCACTCCCAGCATCCCATCTCCACACCACAGCCACCTTCATTTATTCCTGTGTCAGGGGTAATAAACACTGAACACTCACAAACCACTGAACCCATTTCATTCYTCTTCCTCTCAGATTGCACTCAGCTCAAAGTTCAGCAGAAGTCAATACTTCTCCAAATGACTGGGCTCTCAATGCTGTAAAAGCTGCTACACACGTGGTCACTGTGGTTCCAGCAGTKCATGGGGCAAATTCCCAGCACAGAAAGACAGAAAATATCATAACACCATCTAAATTGATATATTTATGTCTTACTTGCAAACTCACAGAAGCACACTCAGTCTTGAAGATCTTTCTCAATGCAAATCCTTCTGCGAGTCAGTTATTAATTAACGCACATGCTCAGCCTCACCACCTGACAAAGCAATGAGTGACCCCAAACTTTGATTTCTCTCCATAAACACATCACACCCCCCCACCTCCAYGGGACTCCTGCCATTTTCTGGCCCAACTTCACCCATTTCTGCCCCATTTTGTGCCCTCACACCAAGCCAAGTCATTTCACTGCAGCAAACTAATGCTCTTAGAGCTGTCGTGGGTGATTAGCAACATATTTCACCCCAGAGCCCTGTGGGATGGAAGGGATTAGAGCTCAGCAACACCTGCCCACACCCCCTCCCCTCCCTGCATCAGCAGCTTCACTTATGCAAATTATTTTAATGAAGAAAGTTTACAAGGAGGGAGCCAGAAGCAGGAGTTCTGGAGCTCCAACTTCACAAAACACCAGCCCCAAGATCCTTGAGGCATTATCAGCGCTGAAATCTGAAACTAATATAAAAGCTTCTAAGTACACGAATTTTGCAGGAATAATTACACCAAATTGCAGTGTCAAGGACTTGCCCTTCCACCAGATTGCTGCTGCTGAGAAATTACAAGAAAGGGAAATCAGAGCAAAATCACATCTCCTCGCTCTGACTGCAATTAAGGCATTGCCAATCATAAATTACTCTTTTTTTTTAAACAAACACAAAATTACTGAAGACGTGCCAATTTTTTCTAATCTTTCTCAATCTCAAATGTTTAGAACTTTCTTTGCAAGTAGCAAGTATAAACCTTGACTGAGAGACCAAGAACTACGGCCAACACTGACAGACGCCTCTGATTTATTTATTCATTTATAGGCTCGGGATGCAATTTTACAGAGGTTTTAAATGTTTACTTCCACTATCCAAATCCATCATAAAGTTGCTAAAATTGGACCAAAGATCCTGCCCCAAAGGCCTCTGAACTGAAAGCATGACAGGGTCAACAAGTACAATTCAAAGCACTGGCAGAATGGCCCAGAGCCACCACAGCCTAAAGTGGGTTGTTTTTTTTCTCTTTGTACAAGTGCATTTAAAAGGTTTAGCAATGCAAGATTGATCAAAAGTGAAAACTGGGATGAAATATTTGGCCTAAGAATCAGATCTTTCAAAGCTCTTTTAAACAACAAGTTAAAACTACAGGGATGTTCCTGTATTTTTGAACAATTAGGAAAATCTCGGGTAAAAAAAACCCAAACATTAAAACCTTAATAAAAAAACAGAGGACTGATGCATAACACAGAATTCCTTCCAACATGAAAATGAACAGAGGAGGACAGAGAAGAAATGGAGAAGCCAGACTGGAAAACAACAGAAAATKATGAAAAGGCTCAAAACCAAATGTCACTCTCAAAGCTGTGTCCCACTCCCATCCCTACACAGGACATCAGGAGTAAAACATTCACACACAAACTGTCTCCTTTTAATTGAGTTATGGGATTTTTTAGGTTGGAAAAGCCCTCARAGACCATCAGGACCAACTGTTCCTGCTGCAATGCCAAGGCCACCACTGACCCAGGTCCCCAAGTGCCACATCCACACGGCTTTTAAATCCCTGCAGGGATGGAGACTTCCACTAATTTTTGAGATCCTGAAATTCCAGAAATTTTGTTCCCTATTCTCAAATTTTGTGATCCGAGGGTGGATTTTTGGGTGAATTTTGGGGKTTTTTTCCATTTAACTTTCACCATTTTCCCTCCGATTTTTGCTGTTTTTCCACCTTTTCCCCTGACATACTTTTGGGAATTTTTGGTATCCTGAAATTCCAGGAATTTTGCATCCCTTTTCCCAAATTTCATTATCCCAAGGTGGATTTCTGRGTGGATTTTGGGACCCTTCCCCTCCAAATTTCACCATTTTGAGGCCCAAAATCCACCTAAACCTCTCCTGATGCAACTTGAAGCCGTTTTCTCTGGATGTCAACTGGATCCAGCTCCATTCATCACCACCCTCTGGATCCACCACATAAAGCTCAGGCTCAGAGCTCGTTTTCCCTGCTGAAAYTGAGGCAGAATCACAACAAACAGCAGCAGCCAAGGCACATCCCAGAGGGCCCCTTGGGACAGGGGTGTCTTTCTCCAAGGTCTGGAGCACCGAGTGTTTCATTGGCTTCCCTGGAGCTTTTTAATTTCCCAGGGGGATGCAGGAGCTCTTTGCTCACGTGCRCCTTGAGCAGAGTTGGAACTCCCCCGAGCACCCAGCAATTCCCAGCTCCTGGTGAGGCTGCAGGAGCTGGGGAGTGCAGCTGGTGCCTGTCTGCTGTCACACAGCCCAAACTCGATCCCTAATGATGGCTCTGATCTGCACAGCTCCACCAGATCCTGAGAAATCCTCCCTTTCCCCGGCTCCCTCCTCAATAGGACGTGACACATGCTGACAGGACAAATTCCTGGCATGCTGGAAGGGGGCTGAGGGGCTCTAGGATCCTTCAAATGCYTTCAAAAATTGTTATTTATTTCTGCAAGGTGTTTAGTCAGTATTGGAATGATTTTTTTTGGTAAGTATGGGGTGAAGCTCCTGTGGAACACAGCTGTATTTTCTAAGCTAGAAACTGCTGCTTTTTGCACCAATTTAGTTCAATTAAATTCTGTTGTTTGGTTTGTGCACCTGGACCTGACGGCTCCTGATAGGCTTTCTACTAATTTTATTAATTACCAACAAAACCAAGCTATTATTGATAAGAAGATTAAACCAGGCCATTCCACATGATTTCACCACAACAGAAACCAAGGGCTGCACACGCTCGTGTCCTGATGTTATAGCTCCAGTGTTGGCTGAACCATTTCACACAGGAAGGTCTGGGCACTGAAAAGCCATCAGCTATAAAAGGATTAAGAGCTATAAAGTTCATTAATTTTACTGAAAAAAACATCTGGCAGGTCCCTGCAGCTCACCTGCACCAGACCAAATGAGTACACCAGTAACACAACATCACATTTTGGAAGCTTTCCCCCAAAAAACACATCTGGAATCATCTCTCTGTTTTTAGCACAGGAACAGAAGGCTGCACACTGATCTCCCTCCAGATCACTGTTGATTTACCCTTTTTTTTCTTACTTAAGGTAATGACACCCGAGGGAAGGTCTGTGCTGCAAGCTGCAATCCCGCAGCATCCCCAGGGAGAAGTAATTGGAGCATCTCTCTGAAGGCCACATCTTTCCTTCCTGTGCCCAGAGATGCTCCAAGCACTGGATGCTCAGCAGCTGAGACAGTCGAGGGTCTCCACTGAGGCTCAGAAAATTCAGCTTCAACTCGTGCACCTGCCCAAGGTGCTACAGGTGAACAAAGGTACATCAGGTATTTCCCAGTTGGCTCCTGATCTGTGCAATACAAACAATAACAAGCTGTCCTTCACCCAGACTCTCATTCCTCATCTTTTAAAGCTCTGCAAAGAACTTTCATCCTCCTGTGCTCTGCTGTAGAGGCTTGTCTGTTATGGGATACTGCAGGTACAGTAAAATCCTAATTCCCAATAGAGAGAGAGAGCACCCAAACAGAGCCAAGAGCAGCACCCACAGCAAGCAGGAGCCTTCCCATACATCCTCCTACTCTGACAGGCCATAATCCATCCCCAGGCATGCATTCTTCCCAAGAAAGTGCTGGAGAACAAAGCTGACTGGAGACAAAAAGCAAGTACACGTTGWCAGCAGCCCCAGCATTCTGTACGCACACCCAATTATTCTGAGAGAGCCAYTTCTTACTGCCTTCACAGCCACACACTTCTGCTGATGGCAAAGCAGGGAGGCTGAATTTCCAATCAAAATTTCACTGCTCTGTCTCACCCTGAGCTAATCCACCAAAAATCACAAGTGTTCAGCCTTTATTGTACCGTTAGTTCAGAAAAAAGCAAATTTTTCCCCTTCTTCAAGCGGCTCTCAATGAACCTTCATGTGTGTCATTTCACACTAGCAGTGCAGATTGCAAGATAAGCTTCAGTTTACTCATTTAAGCTYCAGATTTTGGATMTCAGGAAGAATTTCTTCATGGGAAGGGTTCTCAGGCATTGATTGGAAGGAGCTACCCAAAACTGAAGAGTTTGCTTGCAGCAACACAGAAGCACCTAGAGAGAGACAGAGGGCTGACACGGGCGGAACAGCAGCAAAAATGAAAATTACACAAGCAATTGTCAGGAAAATGTTCCCAGAGACAGCAAGGTAAATGAATAAACACAACACGGAGGCGTTAAACAATGCCAGAGAAAACACCACCAAAATCACCCAGACTGACAGCACAGACAGGGCCACGTGAGCCTGCAACTTGGAGATTCACACAAGTTTCACAAGGTGCAAGAACTCCCTGAAGGCCACCTCAAAGAATGAAGTGAAATCCACAGAAAGAGCAAAGTAAGGCCAAGAGCACAGAATTACAAAATCAGAAGCAAGAGAGAAGAGAGCAATGATGCTTAACCCTGAGCGGGAGGTGTCGCTTGGACTTCAACAATATTCTGCACCAACAGAGGAGGAAAAGAAATTACAAATAGCTCAGGATAGAATTGGGAAGGCAAATTAACCTCTGGGTTTTCAACAACACTTAATCAGAGTTTTAAAAAGCCAGTCTGAATACTGGGTGAGAAAGCAAAGGGGACATCAAGAAGCAGCACCCTACAAGAAGCAGCTGGGTACCAGGGGCCAGAATTCACCCCTACAAGTGAAGCGAAGATAGGATGATAACTGAGGAAAAATGTCATGTCAAAAGCATGATTTTTAAGAAAAAAAAGTGACTGCAACATGCTCCCTTTTCCCCCAGCAGAACAAGATTCAGAGGAGACCAAAGAAAAAGAGCRGGAGAAAAATCAGAATTAACTTGAAACAGAGGTAATTAGTGAAAGCAGGTTAGAAAAGGAGAGATGGGATGAGAAATATCTACAGCCTCAGGGAGAGAAGCCTGGACAGATGGATGCTGTGTTTTGTTGCCATGCCCGTGGTATTTGTATACCAAAAGCACCCAAAGCTTACGTGATGTTTATAGCAAGAAAGGTTTAATGTCAACTTTCCAGAGGCRCACACAAGAGGCTTCTGCAAGCCCTGAACCCTCTCTCATTTGTTACCTGATTTCTTGGACCATTTTTCTCAGCTTCACATTACGCAAATCCTTTACTCAAACCAGAACAAGCTGCTGGCAAATCAAAACAGCTGYTCTATAAGTGCTCTTCCACTCCCTCTGACCAAAATAAGGGAAATGTAAAATCGACGTGGAAAAGTAAAAACCCTCAGCAGCCTGCTGAATAGCCAAAAAAATYCAGAATGCAGTTAATTTACTCCTTTCCCACCAAAACTTAAGATATTTGAGAGCAAGGCTGCAGGATAACATTTAGGTTTCATATTTGCTCATATTTCCACAGGGCTGACTTCCTTCCCATTCCAGGCCTGTTTTCAGCAGGATATTCTGCCTCTGACAGCTTTTCTGCCCACCCATGCGAATCTCCCTGAAAAACAGGCTTTTAGGAAACAATGTACAACAGAAAGATACCACAGCTCTCACAGCTCTTGGCAAAGGCTCTTAGGAACGAAAGGAGGAAATGCAGAAGGGAAGGAAAAGCAGATGACAGAGGATGGAAGAAGGGTTGTTTTGTTTTGGTGCTTAAAAAAAAAACAAAAACACACTAATCCTCTTCCTTAGGCACTCCCGGCTCATTAGTGTTTTCTGTGCTTCCTCCCCAAACTGTGATATTTAACGATTTCAGGACAAAACCAGTCTGAGGATAATGCAGGAAAACTCAGCAATAATCAGCCCTACGGCCAATAAACTCTTCACCCTCACAGTTTATTTGCTGCTAAGCCTTGGCCTGCAGCCTTGGAATTCATTCTGCCGGCACTACAGCTATTTCCTTGTAAACAGGAAGCCCCCTCAAATTTGCATTACAGTAAACCTCATTTGCTTCATTTAACCTCAGCCTTATCTGGGAAAGATAAAAGGGTGCCGACAGGTGTACAGGGCTCCAGCAAGGAGACAAGGGGTAAAACCTTTCTAATATTTCAATAGGAAATAACACCATTTCAATAGGAGATAACACCAGGGCACAGGACCCATCCCTGGGCTGTGGTTGCCCACCAGAGATAAACCAACACCTTCCTGTGAGCAGAGCGCTGCAATAACACAGGGACATTTATTCTCAAGCATGGATGTGATATTCCAGTGACCTTCCTGCTCTCTGTCCCAGTGACAGCCAGGACTGATGGCAAGGATGGCTGCACACCCAACGTTACAGAGCCAGGCTCATGCTCCTCCAAGGAGCTGCTCGCACACACACAGAAATAATGAATATCTGGAAAAATTGTTTGATTTCAAACAAGAGAGGACTCTGTGTGTTGTATTTTTTCTTCCTGTTACTATATCAACCTGCCTTTAACCAGCCGATTTATGTCATTTTAAATGAATCACTTTGCCAGCGATACAGAATATTTCAGTATACCCAGCACACCAYGTCTGCTCTAATGAGAGGCATCAAAAAAACCAGCCAGAAGCCAGCACAAAGATATCTGACACCAGAATAACGGTCACAATTTCCTACTGTATGAGGAAATCCCTRGTTTCAGTTAGAAGCTGAGAGGTTCAGTCATTTTGGGCACCCTAGAGCCGTTTGTGGTCCCGAGCTGAGGTAAGTCCCTGTTCTTGGTTATGTCCGTGCTTCCTTCTGCTCCTGKGCCGAGGGCCTGGCGTGTCCCTGTCCCACAGCACCACGTACAGCCCCAAACCTCTCCTCACTGAAGGATTCTCACCTCCTGCAGGGCATCAAACACCAGGGAAGGTGACAAGCCATGCTTCTCCTGACCTCCAACAGGTCCTTCCACAGGCAGCCCAAGGAGCGAGGCACTTTGGCCACCAGTCCTTTCACCCTCCCTGCAAAACTTCCTCTGCCATCTCTGCTTTCCCCACCCTGTGGAGCCAAACCCAGGTGAACCATCTCTCCCAGTTCAGGGAAACCCCCAAACACGTAAATCCTGGAGCAGGAGAGCAAAGCACAGCAGGTTCCTCAGGCCTCGTGCTGTGCTCGCTACGAGGCTTCCGCCGCGCTGGGCATGAGGGATGGCGGCGCAGGCAGCAGCTTCCAGCCTCTCCACAAGCACCAACCCTGCTGATACTTCTCCTGGCATTGGGAGGACTCCTCCTGTCCTGCAACCCTCCACGTCCCACCTTTCACCYGCCCACGGGGGTAATGTCCCTGCTSGGAATAGGGAGCAGGAGATCACCGAGGACAGCGCTGACATCCCCAGAGCACTGAGGCACGTGAAGCCACCAGCACCTCCAGCAAAGCTGCACCTCGGGCTAACAGGGCAGATGAAATGTCACGGATATTGTACGGCTTTTAAAGTGTAAACACATACCAGGAGGAAAGCAGGCACCATCCAGCAACACCATCCTCAACCAGACCTTAAACACAACAGCCGAACCTCATCACCTGAGCTCTCAYTGCCCCTGCAAGGGGGATAAACATGGGCTGGGCATCCTTCACCTTCCCCTGCTCTGCAGCCTCCCAGCATTCCAGCAGAAAGGCAGGAAAACGAGTGGAGAAGTGGGAAGAGGGCTCCAGCGATCCCTGGCTCACAGCAGACAGCTAGGCTAGGCCACCAGCAGGCTTCCAAACTGCCTACACATGCTGCAGTAAAATTCGGTTTAGATTTTTCCTGTTGCAGTATTCTGTTTGCTGGCTGAATCTTCATTTTATATATGTATATATATACGCACACACAGAGCCATGAAAAAAAGGGAAAAGCTCCGTTTTAATTTCACCAGTAAATAAGCGATGCTCAAGTGATTTTATAACAAACACATAACCACGGGGAAAAAAGCTGGTTTTGCAGAAGAAAAGCTGTTTTTAGYACCAAGCCCCAAGCAAACAACCTCGGCTGTGCCAGGGCACCCGGCTGCTCCCGCGGTGGGACCGGGGAAGGTCGGGGCGAGGAGACCAGACCGGCAGCGGCACCTCCGCTCCGTGAGCCGCCTGCTAAGGGCGAGCTCCGGCCCCGTCCTCCTCCCGCATCCCCTGTCAAACCCCATGAAGCATCACCAAAAAACCGCTCTGCAGAGCAGCACGGCCACAGCGGCTCCGTTCGGTGCCACCGAACGCTTTGGACGGGAATTCCTCACCCGCCGGGCTGGGGATCCATAAACCCCCAAGCTGCGGGGCTTCGTCCCTGCAGGGACCGGCGTCCCCCCTTCACCCGCCGAGGGACCCCGCACAAGTTGTGGCAAATAAACGCACGCATGCAACACAGCCAGCACAGCCGGCACAGCCAGCCCGGCCCCGCGCCCGCCAAGGCCGGCCCCGGTGCCGGCGGAGGCCGCGGGGGCACGGCCGGACCGTTATGTCCGGCGCGGGGAGGGCGGCGGGGGCCGGGCCGGGGCCGCGGCGGGGCGGGCGGTACCTGGGCTCGGGCAGGGTGATCTTCTTGCTGGCCCTGGCCGCCGGGGTGCTCTTGCTCTTCTCCATCGCCATCAGGTAGCTGACATCGGCCAGCACCGCCTCCAGGTCCGCCATGTTCCCGCTCCGCCGCCGGGCTGCAGATGGAGGCTCCGCCGGGGCAGCCGCCCCCGGGGCGGGGGTTGGCGGCGGGCGGCGGCGGCGGCGGCTCCGCCGGTACGGCC
>JACDOX010000320.1:390324-417800 GCA_014549065.1 Cardinalis cardinalis | reverse complement strand
CTCATGGGGCAGGGAAGTTAGAGCCATTTTCACACATAAATTTCCACCTGTGGCTGTCCTTACAGGTCAGTCATGACATGGACGTGGCATCTGGCTCACTCCTTGCTGGAGAGGCTCATTCCAGCCCTGCCCAGGGGGGTCAGAGAGACCTGAGAACCAAGGGCAGTGGGGCACTGACCCTCACAGACCCCCCCCACCCCTCCTGGGTCACAGGGCACCTTCCCCGTGTCCCCCAGGCTGTGACATCCATGCCCAGCTCAAACCTGACCCATCCCCAAGAACTCCCTGATTTTAAAACACTAGAGTGTGTTGTTACAAGCTAAAGCAAATAAACTCAGTGAGGACTGGAACAGCAAATGTCTCAGAGCCCCACAAAGAGTCAAAGTGTCCCTGTTCAGCACTGTGGTGGGATCAGACACTGCAGGAGCATTTTCCCTGCACAGATTGATCAGACAAACAGATGTCAAGAGGGACCCATTGAGCATTTGCTGTTCCACAGGCTGGCTTGAATGTAACTTGATAAAGGGGAAAAAAAATCAATAATTGCTTAATTTGGCTATAAATTCTGAGGGACAGAAGGAGAAAAACCAACAACTGTGCAGATATTGAAGCACTAGAAGGTAATTCAGATTCTGCCACGGCATCTATGAAAGGTAAATTGTGCAGTGCTGGAAACGAGAGCCTTTCTCCCCTGGGAGGTTCTGCTGGGTGGATCAGGACCACAGGGGTGGATCAGGACAGGGTCAGTGCTGGAGATGCTGGRAGGGCTCAGATCTCGCTCCAGCCCCAGCAATGCCATACCAGGCACAGGGAGAGGGGGTCAGCAGCCAGAGGATGCAGGGCTGAGATCCCCCCAGAGCTCTGGAGAGGCTGTCTCTGCTCCTTGGAAGCAAGTGTGGGAAATGCTTTCTAGTTATTTCCCTTCCCTGGCTCTTTGTGCTCCAAGCCTGTTTACACACAAATTGGCATTTGCTGCCCTGGCTGATCCCTCACCCGTGTCCCATCTCACCCGTCTGGTCTCAGAGCTCCTGATGTCACCAAGGCAGGGGCAGGGACAGCTGAAAGGGGCACCACAGGCTGCTCCTCYGCCTCGGCTGCCTGGCCCCAGAGCTGCTGGTCCAGCCCTGAGCCGGGCAAAGGCAGCAGAAACACGGGAATGCGCTGGGAGAGAAATGGCACGGGGTTTATTTGTACTTCTGTCACATCAAAGGGGCCCTTGTTTGAATTCTTCTGCCTTTAGCCTGGAGAAGAAGAAGGGGAAAGATTGGGGCCTATTAATAGCCTTGCATCCCACAAGATCCGAGCCTCACAAGAAGCCATGAAAGACTGCGGCATCTGATTCCCTGAATAAATGAGGTAATTTAGGGAGAAGTGCGTGCTCAGCAGCCTTCATTACTGCCTTCTGCAGCTCGCTGGGAGGTGACACTGACAACTCMCTTCAGTATCAGTAGCCCAGATCCCAGAGGAGCTGTGCCGTGCCCAAAATCACGGGCAAGGGTGCTGGGTGCCACCTCTCCCACAGAATTCCTGATGCTGCAGCACAAATCTCCAGGACTGGCACAGAACCAGTGCAAGGAGCAAGCTGAAGTGGGGGGGCACAGCTTCCTGCATGGATGCCAAGAGGCTGGTGCTGGTGGCAGGGCACAGGGATGTTTGGGAATTCACTGCACTGGGAAGGAGCCAGCAGGGAGCWGGGCTGTGGGATGGGGCTCTGGTCCTGCATCCCCAGGGAGTGAGGAGGGGRCAGCCCTGCTGTGGGGAAGGGCTGGGAGCTGTAGGTGGGMTGGCATGGCTGGGGCATCTGCTGCAGGCCCCTGGCATCGTCCCACACCGGGAATTCTCCCTCGAGGGCTGTGGGATGTGTGGAACACAGCCGTGGGTAACGCCCGCTGGGGCACCGCAGTGCGGGGAGAGTTCTGACCCTGCTCCACAGCACAGGGCCTGGCAGCGCTCAGCTTTGTGTCAGCTTTCCCTTAAGCAGATTTTCGGGCTCCAAGTGTCAGGTTTAATCCCGACTCTGCCGCTCCGGTGCCTCCAGCTGCGTCACCGCAGGTGCTGGGCACTGAGCTGCCCTTTGCGTGTCAGGCCTGAGGTCACCGGGGCCACCAGCCGTGCTGTCCCCAGGCTGCTGGATCTGCCCTTGGGCCAAATCCGTGGCCACCTGGTCCGGAGTGAGGTTGGGGAAAGGAGCCCGTGATCCCCACGGAGCCGCGCTCCCGCGGTGCCCGGCAAACAGCAAAACAGGAGGATTTGAGGGTCAGAACCCATCCTGTCTGCAGCCCCATATGCCTCAAACAATTCATCCTCCCTCTCGGTGCCCTTGGAAAGCACAGCAGTGAATTGCCTTCATTTCACAGCTGAGGGAGCAGCCCGGGGGAGTGAGCACAGGGGCTCTCCGGAGTGGGTCAGTGGGCACATCCCCACGCCAGGACAGCCTTCCCCGGGGGAACAGAGACTGTTCTCAGAGAGATTTACACGTCAGAGAGCACAGTGAATAAACCCTCAGTGACCTCAAAAGCGCCTTGCTGCTAAAATGCATCCCCACGGCCTCAGCATCTGCAGCTCAGCTGGGCCCTGTGGCCGGCAAGAGGCACCTCCAACGGGAGGGTGTAGCAGGTCTCCTACAACAGCCAGTGCCATGTGCCCCGTAAGGGAATTAGAGCAAATTCGGGCACCAAAATCCCATGGCTGTGGGAAGGGGCCTGCTGTGATCCTGATGCCACCATGCCTGGAGTGGCCGCTGTCCCCGGAGAGCCGGCGGTGTCCAGGGGGATGAGGGTTAAAGCGCCCCACTTCCCTTGGCACACGGCCTCTGCCTCCTCTGCAGCTCATCTGGGCGGATAATGGACTTCGCCTTCTGACTTAATCCGCTGTAAATCTCTCCCGTAATTGCTCATCATCCGSAGACCTGGAGGGAACCCGCACGGACATTCCCGCGCCGTGCGAGGCAGCCATCCTCTCCCTCCCTGCCCTCCTCCTGCTGCCAGCCTGTGCCCAGAGCCCCCGGTACGTCCAGCACATCAGGGCATCCAGGGGGAGTTCAGGATGGGAAATGAGACCGCAGCTCTCTCCCTTTCATCCCCCACAACCAAAGGGCTCTGTCCCCCCAGCTTCTTGCACCCCTCAAGGAGCCGAGGCTCCATGGGCAGGGGCAGCTTGCAGCACCCAAACCCTGCCCAGCACAGGGGCACAAACCCATCTCAGCAGCTTGGAGCTGCTCTCAGCACCCAAATCCTGCCCAGAAAAGGGGCACAAGCCCAACTCGGGAGCTGGGAGCTGCTCAGACCCAAAACCTACATAGCAAAGAGGCACAAGCCCACCTTAGCAGCTGGGAGCTGCTCTTAGCACACAAACCCTGCACAGAACAGGGGTATCTCAACAGCTGGGATCTGCTCTCAGCACCCAAATCCTGCACAGCACAGGGGCACAAGCCCACCTCAGCAGCTGGGAGCTGCCCTCAGCCCAAACCCTGCCCAGCACAGGGGCACAAGCCCACCTCAGCAGCTGGGAGCTGCTTGCAGCCCAAACCCTGCACAGGACAGGGGCACAACCCAAACTCAGCAGCTCACAGCACGCAAACCCTGCACAGCACAGGGGCACAAGCCCACCCTGGGAGCTGGGAGCTGCTCTCAGCACCCAAATCCTGCCCAGAAAAGGGGCACAATCCCACCTCAGCAGCTGGGAGCTGCTCGCAGCGCAAACCCTGCCCAGCACAGGGGCATCTCAGCAGCTGGGAGCTGCTCGCAGCACAAACCCTGCCCGGCACAGGGGCATCTCAGCAGCTGGGATGTGCTCTCAGCCCAAACCCTGCCCGGCACAGGGGCATCTCAGCAGCTGGGATGTGCTCGCAGCCCAAAGCGCCTCTCCCGGCAGCTGCGAGCAGCGTTTTGCTCTCTGCGGCTGCCGAAGGAGCAATCCCGTCCTGCAGAGGAGCACCAGACGTCACCCGCGGGAAGGTTGCTAAGTGAGCTGGTCCCTCCTCATGATGCACGACTTCATTACGCGGCTCCCTAAATGGATCTTACACACAAATGACATTTGCCTTGGAGCATATGAGCTCCCGAAATAGCGGGCGGCTCTCGGCGTTGTTGCTTTGCTTTGCCCAAGAATGTCCCCATTGTCTGCAGGGCTGCTGTGCCCATGCCTGGCACGGCCCTCCAGGGTTTGAGGTGCTGGGTACAAAGGGATGGAGACCCCCAAACCAGCCCAGCTGTGCCCGGCGTGGCCCCATGGCCAGGATGGGGTGAGTGGGCTGTGCCTTTCTGATGGGAGCCATGGGGAACAATAAACGCAGGCCCCTCTCTTGTTCCTGCCTCAAACTTCTCTCCTGACGCTTCCCTCATGGTTTTTCTTCAGCCTGGGTGTTTCCCCTGTGGGGAAGAGCCCCAGGGATGGTCCAGACACAGCGCTGCTCCTGCACCATCCTCCCACCACCCAAAGGGACCAAACCCAGCTCATGGCACACCTGCAGAGGTGACAGAGGGGACAGGCCACCATGGCATACCCCAGGCTCACCCAGCTCATGGCACCCCTCCCAACACCTGCAGAGGTGACAGAGGGGACAGGCCACCATGGCATACCCCAGGCTCCCAGCTCATGACACCCCTCCCAACACCTACAGATGACAGAGGGGACAGGTCACTGTGCCATACCCCAGGCTCCTAGCTAAAACCACTTCTCCAGCCTTGGTGGCAGCACCAGGGGCTGGCTGCTCACACGGCCATTTCATCCAAAATCGCTTAAACTCAGCCCCAGTTTCCTTTGAGATGAACTGAACCATGCAGAGAGAAGGTCTGGCTYGTGCTCTGCGCCGTGCAGAAGGTACAAATGAAAAAGAAACATAAAGGTTATGTCCGTGCTGAAGAGAGAAATTTGCTTTTCCCTTTTTCCCCCCCAAGAACATCCACGGCAGCTGATCTGTGCAGCGCTGCCCTAATCCGGTGATACATTTTAATCCCATTACGTTGCCATGCGCTGGGAGGAACAGATGTTTCCTAATTGCCACTTGTGCTGCCCAGGGGTTTCCAGCCCGGACAGCATTCCCCTGGCTCTGCTGGCACTGACAGAACTCCCTGCTGCGGGATTTGCAGGATGTGACAGCGCTGGCTGCTCCTGTGCAGTGCCTCACCTGGAGCTGCTGCTCTCCGGCCGTGGTGTCCCCGTGGAGGGGTCGCAGTGCCACTGCTGGCCGTCCCCAAGGGTGAACCCRGAGCAATCGGGGCTGCCCTGGCTGCTCACTCAGGGAGAAATGCAATATTTGCCTTTTTCCATTTGTCTGGGGAAAGGTGTTGGGTGCAGAGGGAGCCCCGTCCCACGGCAGCCCATGGAACCCCTTCCCAGCACATCCCCTGTGTCACAGACATCTCTCATGGAAAATCCTTTCCTTAGGATTTTTCCTCCTGAGAAGCTGAGAGGCCTCAGGAACAAAATGTGAACAATGGTTATCTGCTGCTGTGGRATGCAACAGGTGCATCTGGGATTGGCCCATGTTGGTTGTTTCTAATTAATGGCCAACCACAGCCCAGCTGGCTCAGACAGAGAGTCCGAGCCACAAACCTTTGTTATCATTTCCTTCTTTTTCTATTCTTAGCTAGCCTTCTGATGAAATCCTTCGTTCTATTCTTTTAGTTGAGTTTTAATGTAATATATATCATAAAATAATAAATCAAGCCTTCTGAAACATGGAGTCAGMTCCTCGTCTCTTCCCTCARCCTGAGCCCCCTGTGAGCACGGTCACACCCCTTGTGTCAGTGAAGAGCTTTGGGCTGGTCCTGAGGGTTTCATCATCGTGGCTGTCCTGGCCGGCTGCAATCCCCTGATCCCTGCTAATCCCATTATGTCTCCACGAGGCTGCTTCCAATTCTGGCCGCTGAAGAAGTGATGTTTCTTAATTAGCTTTTCAACCGGGCAGGGATTTTACAGGGATTTTTTTTTTTTGTAAGGAGCTGTGGAGGTTTCATCGCTTCCTTTCTCTGCCTCATCACACCGATGTCAGGAACAAAAACAAGGAGCAGAAAGCAAATGGGAGCCTGGCACTGAGAACAAGAATGCCCATTCTGGGGACAGCCAGAGCCAAAGCTCCTCTCTCTCTCTCTCTCTCTCTCTCTGTCTCCGGGATATTTCACTCCTGCCTCAGCCCTCGCATTAATCAGAGCAGAGATTACTTTTCCACATGCCAAAGCTGAACATTGATAAATCACAAATCTGCCCTGAAAAACCGCAAGGCTTTAATAATACATGCTGGGTTCCTGCYTGGTTTTCCTTCCTTCCTTAAACCTCCAGAGTTTGTGGCTGGGTCTGTGCGTGGAGGGACAAACATGAGGCTGGAGGCTCCATGTAATGCAAAGAAGAAGAAGAAAAATTGAAGCTAAGAATCTCATGTAATCACRTGGCTCCTGAAGATGGAGAATTAAACACAGCAATGATTTTCAGAGGATAAAAATCGGTGAAACCCACAGTGAAGCTGAGGTTTCACAGCTGGCAAGGCACATTAGGTACCCAAAGCACCCAGGCTGCAGGTGCGACTSATCTCAGCCTGATGTATTTAAGTAAAAACAATTCATGTTTTTCAAGATTGTTGGTTTTTAGCCCGTGATTCTCCAGCCTGGGGTGTCCCACGGGGGGATTCACCCGGCTGCCCCTGGCAAAGGCAAAGCAAAGCCAGTGGGAGCCGACGGGCACATCTTCATCTCTTCCCCCTTTTTCCTCCTCCTCCTCYTCACCAGCCCATCCCGCATCACCCACGCTCCTGATGGAGGCACTTCCCGAGGACAGCCAGCGGCTGCTGCTCCAGTGGGAAAAGAAAACAGGRAGGAGAAGACACCTCGGTGTCGGATTTAGGCAGGGTTTGCATCATTCTTACTATTCCATTAATTAGCCCACGGCAAATTGCKGCTGCTCCCCTGCGGGCAGCTCCTCCCGTGTGGGGTTCACCCSCCGGGGGTGGCGGGGACCGCAGGAACCGGGGGATGGAGCCAGCGCGGCCGGCAGCGCTGGGGGCTGATCCCCCCTGTTCTTTTCGCTGGGTGAAAAAAAAATAAAATAAAAATCCCTTCCGCAGCCTGGAGAGCAGCTTCAGCTGTTGGCACGATGGCAAAACCACCCACCCAGCCAGCAGAGCAGCGCCGCGACACCGCTGACACCTCCCCAGGCCCGGCAGCAGCGGGACACGGTGGCCTGCGGGAGGGAGGGGACAGGGACAGGGACAGGGACAGGGGTGGCCGGGGGGCTCCGAGCTGCCGAGGAGATGAGCGCGGTAGCAGCGAGCCAGATGGCAGCGGGGAGCGGGCGTGGGACGGAGGCGATCTCCTGCTTTTGAATAAAAATGTGTAAAAAACAAATTATTCTCTCAGCACATTTCCCCAGAGCCAGCGAGGGAAAAACCCTCCTCGGCAGAGCCGAAGCTGCTTCCAGGTGCCCCGGGGGCGCCCACCTGGGTGCACCCAGCCACCAGAGGAGGAATTTCCCCCGGCGGGTCCCACAGGCGCTGCTCTGGGCTCGTTCACATTTTCCGCTTCTGCTTTCGGTGCTTTTCCCCCCAGCACTCTCCCAGCCCGGCCAGAGCCGTGCCCGCGGGAGCTGCCCCGGCCCCGACTGCCGGGCTGGGCAGGGCTTGGGGCGACCTGGCCAGGTGGAAGGTGGCCCTGCTCACGGCAGGGCTTCCGGACGAGATGAGCTTTCAATTCCCTTCCAACCCAAACCGTTCCAGGGTTCCACGGCTGGGAATCTCTGGCTCTGTGATTTGGGGTCCCGGCTCCCCACCCCGCTGCTCTTTCAGCATTTTGCCCCCCAAGCAGCCGCCGTTTCCCACCGGCACGCACAGAGCACCGCCGCTGCTAAAATCCCATTTTTCACTAAAACCTTCGGGTCTGGGATGATCCTGAATCCTCCCTGGGGAGGGAAAGGCGCAGCTTTCCGCACAGCCTCGCCGAGGAGCTGGCATCTCACAGCAGCGTGTGGCGAGCGATGACTCGGGCTGGTCACAGCCCCCTGGGCTGGGCTGGGCTGGGCTGGGCTGGGCTGGGCTGGGCTGGGCTGGGCTGTGCCCGCCGGGGGGCTCCTCTGGAGCACAGGGAAAAGCCCCTGGCACACGGAGGATTCGGGGGCAAACCCCCCCTCGGCGGCGGCTGGGCGCTGGAGCTGACAGGAGGATGCTGTGCATCCCTGACTSCCCGAGATGCCCGGTTTGCGGAGATTCACCCCCAAACCCCGCAGCCAGGCGGGTCCGGGAGAGCGGCAGGAGGCACGGGGAGAGCCCCRTCAGGTGCCCCTCACCTGTGCCCACCGTGCCGCGGTGACACCGAGCGGCCGCCACGGCCACGTCCTGCTGCCGGAGGGGACCGAGCGCGGCCGCCCCCGCCGGTGCCTTTGCCCGAGTTAGGATCATAAAGGCATCCTCTAGCACCGTGACTGCTAAATTAAAGCGTTGTTACTGATTAGGGCTTTCAGAGCCTAATAACTAATGCCRTTATTCGCTTTGGAGATGCCCCGGCCGAGAGGGCAATTCCTCCGCTAGCCCCCCCAGCATCTGGGACATCTGCCCCGGGGCTCAGGGGACACCKTTGTCCCCGCAGCAGGATGTCACCCACGGCCTTGGCCGTGCACCCAGGACAGGGCTGAGCCCCAGAGCCCCCGGGTCACCTCCCTCACCCCGGACCCCGATGGCACCGGCGCTGGGTGGCACTGAGAGCATCCTGGCCCCCTCCCCAGCCAGGAGCACGGGAGGGCAGGGCGGGCACCCCCTCCCGCCAGCGGGGTCCCTCCGCACGCCGCGGATGAAAGGGCAGAGCTGGGACTTTGAAACTCCAAGCTTTATTGAGTTGCTTCGGCAGCGCGGGCATCACACGGGGGGAGGCGGGAGGCGAGGCCGCGGGGGCACAGCGGCGGCCGGGGGAACGCTTGCTCCGCTCCCCGCGCCCCGGCACGGGCCGGGGGCTTTAGTTGGTGGGGTGGTAGGCACCGCGCTGGTGCCACTGCATGTCCCGGATGCGCCTGACCGACTGGATCTGGGGGTGCTGAGCGCCGAAGTCTGAGCTGTCCTTGTAGTCCCCCTTTTCAAACAGGTACTGGTAGCCCCGGTAGCCAGGGTACTGGTATCCCACCCACCTGGCAAGGCAAGCGGAGAAGGAGGGGTCGTACAACACGCGCACCCCAAGCAYGGCCCGCGGGGATGCTCGGGCACCGCCCGGGACCCGCCCCCGCCGGCCCCGGTACTCACGTTCCGCTCTGCACCCGCACGGACGAGACCTTCTCCTGGTAGCCGTGTGCGTGGAAGCTGGGCACATCGTCGTCTATGATTTCGATCTTCTTGCCGGTGAAGCTGGGGTTTTCGTACAGCACGATCTTGTGCTCCTGGCTGTCCTGCAGCCGGGAGAGCAGAGACGGGGCTCAGCCGCCGCCGGCCCCGCGGGGCTGGGCAGGGGGGGCAGAGCCCAGGGCTGTGGGGAACCCGAGGCCAGGGCGGGCACCGGTGCCGGGGGTGCTCTGCATCCCTCCATCCATCCATCCATCCATCCATCCATCCATCCATCCATCCATCCATCCATCCATCCATCCATCCATCCATCCATCCCTCCCTCCATCCACGGGGCTCACAGAGCCGCTGCCTGCGGGCACTGCCAGACTTACCAGCAGACGTCCTCGGCTCTGGGCTCACCTGCCACCGCCCCCGTCCCCGCGCCCCCTCCGACCCCCCCACGGCTCCCCGGGCCCCGAGGGCTGGGGCGAGGGTGCGCAGGAGGGGGTGCCCCTCCGCCCGCGGGGCTGGGGAGGGCGGGGGAAGGCTGGGGAACACTTCTGGCTGCAGACCTTGGTCTGGCGGGTGGGTAGTGGCTGTCTGGGTGCTCTCACCACTTTGATGGGTCTCAGGGAAGTGATGCTGTCGCTTCTCCGGCTGTTGGTCCAGGAGTCCCAGCGGGGGTACTCCCCCTTCTCAAACACAAACTGCTCCCCTTTGCAGCTTGCCTGCTCGTAGCCCACCCAGCTGGAAGAGAGCAGGGGACGCGCTTTAGAGCGGGCAGAGGAGCGGGGACCGGCCGGGCTGAGCCCCAGCCGTGCCCCTGCTCCCTGCCGGGACGGGAGAGGCGCCAGGCGSGGCCGCGGTGCCTCCGGGCAGCAGCGGCACCGCAGGGCTTCCCGCAGGGGCGGCCACCCGTCCTTGGTCGCTGGGGACTCACGGGATCACCCAAATGCCCCAGCTGGGGTTGTGCTCCCACCCGCTGTCCTGTTATTCTGGCAGCAGCACTGGGAACTCTCCAGGGGCTTTCGGGGCTCTCCCCTGCCCGGAGAGCACACACGGGGCCAGCAGGTGGGGAGAGGGCACAAACAGGTCCCAGTCTCACCTGTCCCTGCATCCAAAGGGAGGGAAACCAAACTGGGGGTAGCGCTGTGATCTCTGCCCACACCCACACCCCTCCACTCTCCTGTGCTGAGCGGGGCTATCAGGCTGTCCGGGTGACCGTGTCACCCCCTGTCACCCTCTGTGTCCCCCTGCTCACCTGCCGGCACCGGGCACTCACTGGGGCGGGCTGGGCGAGCAGCTCGGCGGCGATGGGACGGGAAATCCGCGGGGCTCTGCGGGTGTGGCCGCGGGGAGACCCCTCCTGGCCAGCCCCTCCCTCCCTCCCTGCCTCCCCCCCAGGGCCCCCACGTACGGTCCGGAGTGCACCAGGATGGAGCCCACTTTGTCCACGCCGGCTTCCTTCAGGTTGGGGCAGGCCCCGCTGAGCTCATGGCAGCGGCCCTGGAAGTTCTCCTGCTCGAAGATGGCGATCTGGAAGAGAGCAGCACCTCAGCRTGGCTGTCACCCGCCCCTGCCGCCACTATGGGGGGCACACACTGTCCCCGCCACGGGGCAGCACATCTGCAGCAGCCCAGAGCTCTCCCTCTCCCAAAACTGCGCTCCGGAGGAGCTGTTARGGAGCCTGCAAGTGCAAGCCACCCCCCTGAGGATGCAGATCCCGCTCACGGGTGCCCGGAGSCCCTGCCAGCTCTGCCCCAGCGCCCCGGCGCTCCTGGCAGAGGGATGGCCGCGCTCACAGCGGGCAGCAAACAGCTCAGGGGCTCGGGCTGTGGCKGGAGCACCGCAGCCACCAGAGGGACACGGCGACCCGGGRACAGCCCCGGGGMCAGCCCCGGGGCCCGCAGCCCAGCGCAGATCTCGAGGCTCAGATCCGCTGTTCGTGCAGCGGGTGGTGGCAGATCAGCACTCGGTCTGTTCCCAGCCTCCACCTGCCCCGAGGCTGCGGGATGCCAAAAARCTCCCATTCCCCATCCCCGGCTCCTGCTGCAAAGGCTCAGCAGCGCTGCCCGCCGTGCTTGGCACCAGCTGCTCCCAGCTGTGCCTCCGGGTATGGCTTGGGCACCCAGAGAGGCTGAGCGTGCCCCGGTSCCCCTGCAGGGCTGGGCAGTGTCCCACTGACCTTGGAGCTGGCTTGCTGCTGCTTGGAGGCTGGCATTTGGTGCTCGGAAGCCATCATCAGCTGGGGCGTCTGCTGCCTTGGGAGGGAAGCTCAGCAGGTTAAAATCTGCCCCTGAGGACACGCTGGGGACCCTGCTCAGAGCCCTGTGCCCTGTGTCCGTGCCCCCATTTGTACCCTGCATTTTGCCCAGGGAGGAGGGTGGTGAGACCAGGGCTTGCCGCAGGATGGGCTCAGCCTGGGGGTGCCAGGGCCAAGCTCTGCTGAGGGCTGCTCAGCTCCCCAAACCTCCCCAGGCTCAGGCACTGCTCCTTGGGAGCTGCCCAGGGTCTCCAGCACAGGGAACTGCGAGCCCAGGCAGTTCCTGAATCATTCCCAGTGGAGCCCAGGCAGTTCCTGAATCATTCCCAGTGGAGCCCAGGCAATTCCTGAATCCTTCCCAGGGGAGCCCAGGCCCTGTGGTCGAGCATTCCCTGCCGTCCCTGCCCTGCTGAGCGTCCCGGTGCCACGTGTGTGCGGGAAGGGGTGATGGAGAGAAGCGCCCCAGAGGCAGCCCCAGCCGAGGAGCCTGTGCCGAGCCCTCCCGCCCCAGCCTGGCACTGCCACCCCCGGGAAGGAGCCCTGTCCTCAAGCCCAGAGGGACCCTCGGTATCTGAGCAGCTCCAAATCGGGTGAAAAACTCATTCCTGACAAAAAGCAACGGAGCCKTGGCCGGGTGGGATGTCCTGCTTTGGGCTGCGGGGACGGGGCTGTCCCCGGCTCGGGCACCGGGAAGGGAGCCCGGCCCCGGGGGTCGGCAGGAGGCTTCGGCAAAAGAGAGGGCAATAAATAGCAAAGTCTTACCAGTTATACCAGTACCCGCTTGAGCCAGTGACGGGCCGGGGCCGGGAGGTGGAATTTATACCGAGCCGCAGCAGAGAGGTGCCAAAACTATTTACAAAATAGTTAAAGCCCGATTCAAAGCGAGAATGCTGGATTAAACCCCAATGAAAACCAGGGTCAGCTGATCCGCCGCAGCCTTTGTCTGCCCGAGCACCAAGCCCGAGTTATTTCATTACCTGTCACATTCGAGTCACCCGCTTTGTCGGCTTGGTGGCGAGGAGATTTGGACTTTGCAAGCATCAGCCGAACGCGTGCCAAGAGCCGGGGCGGGCCGGGCCGACAAAGCCCCGCCAGCCCCGCTTGGGGCATTTCGGGGCCAGAGATTTGATCCCCCCGCCAGCCCGGCAGCCGGGGCTGCTGAGCTCGGCTCTTTCCATGCGAGATAAAACGCCTCAAAGCGCTGGGCAGCGTCTGGCTCTGCCCGTCTGCAGCAGCCCGGGGCTGTGCCAGCAGCGGGGGCACCGCGGGAGCCTCCCCGACACCGGCCCGGGGCTSCGGGCATGGGCAGGGGCTTGGGGGCTCTGCCTTGCACAGCTGCGAGGTCCCCTTGGCCCCTCTGGCCCTGGAAACTCCATCACCTGGAGCGGGGCAGCTGCAGCAGGGCAGCACCCTGGGGCTGGGGCGCACTCAGGGTTGGTGTTGGGCTCCTGTGGGGTCCCTGAGAAGCACCCCGGGGGTCCCTTGGTGACACCAGGACAAAGCTGAGGTCACGAGGGGCTCACACATCCCCATGGGATGTGGCTGGATGGGCAGCACAGGGCTGGGGGTGAGGGCTGCAGTGCATCCCCCCCTGTGCTGGCATTGTCCCAGCAGCTGAGCCAGGAGGCTGCACAGGGCTGGGGGCTGCAGCAAAGGAGGTTGCACAGAGAGGGGGACACTGCTGCTGCTGTGCAGCACTCACAGCACCCTTCACCCCACCCTTCACACCCCTGCATCCCCCCTGTCACCCCAGCAAGTGTCACCCAGCATGAACAGACCCCACACCTGCCCCTCACAGCTCCTCTCGAGGGTCCCAGAGCAGGGGGTGGGCTGCAGCCCCCCAGGGTCACCTCTGCCCCAYGCCCTTCCCCAGGATGGCTGCACACAGGGTCACCCACAGGGTGCTGTCACCAGAGCCCACCCTGGCAGTGACACGTGTGGGGCAGTCCCTGGGGTCCGGGTGATGGAGTTTCCAGGGCCAGAGTGGCCAAGGTGACCTTGCAGCTCTACAAGGAGCCCATCAGGCCATGGCCAGGCCTGGGTGTGACCCAGGGTTTCCAGCATTCCCAGCCCTGGGGTCCTCCTTTCTTGCCTGTGTCTCCTGCTGCCGCCCCACAGACGGACCCAGCACTGCCCTCCCCATCTCGGGGGTTAATTCTTTCCGTCAGCCCCGAGCCCTGGACCCTCATGGCCCTGCCCCAGGTCCCAGTGCAGCCCTGCAGCCACACCCCATCCCCTCAGCATCACAGCACGGCCCCAGTGATGCCCTCCCTTGGCTGGGCTGGTTGAGTTCATCCCAGCCCCGGCTGTGGCAGCCCCAGGGGCTGTTCTGGAAGCAGCTTCTGCCTCATGGGGCCAGGCGCTCGCCTTCCACAGCCACCAAGCCCCCCTCAAAGGGAACAGCTCCTGGGGGGCTGCTCAGGGACCTGCACGAAGCCCTCGGGGGGACTCAAGCCCATCTCCCATCTCYGCTCCATCCCAGTGTGTCCTAAGCACGGCCACGGTGTCCCTGGGGAAGAGCAGTGCCAGGGCAGCTCCGTGTCCCACCAGCACCCTGTGGCACCCCTGAACCCCCCACCTGTGCCCCCAGCACAGCCCCCCCATGTCAGMGCTCATTCCCGTGGGAGAAACCAGCCCAGGACTGTGGGAAACTTCCTCGGGGACAGGCTGGAGCCCCTGCAGGACGCCGAGCCTGGGCACGGCCATCCCGCCACGGGATGAGCCCCCCTTGCAGTGCCCAGGGCCTGGCAGCACGCAGGGATGGCCGCTCCACATCCCCCCGGCCCCTCCCTGCCCCGGGRCTGGCCAGCAGCCCTGGGAGCGGGCAGGAGACGCTGCGGAAAGGGACAGAGGCACTGGAAAAACCCTGACACGGCAGCGCCGGGGGTTATCTTTGGAAAGCTGCAGCCTTTATGTAACACTGCAAACACTGGCACTGCCCCTTCTGCCCTGTGCGGGGTTTGCTGGGCACGGCCCCATCCCCATCCCTCCATCCCCATCCCTCCGTCCCCATCCCGCCCTCCCCCAGCCCCAGGACCAGGCAGGCCCCGCAGGCTCCAGCTCAGAGCTTTATTGAGGTTTTTGCACAAAGAGAACACCACGGTCACGGCAGCAGCAGCAGCRGGGGGAGCCCTGGAGCGGCCCCGGCGGGCTCGGGTCCCTCAGCTGTTCTCGAAGCTGCCCCGCTGGTGCCACTGCTGGTCCCGCACSCGGCGCACGGACTGGATCAGGGGCTGGTTGGCGTCCCACTCGTTCCAGTGCCGGTACTCGCCCTTCTCAAAGACGTGCTGGCGGCCCCGGTACCCGGGGTACTCGTAGCCCACCCACCTGTGGGGATGAGGGCAGTGCTCAGCAGGGCCCACCCCACACCCACACAGCCCCCGGAGCAGGGGCAGTGTCCCCATCCCCATCCCAGTGCCCCCATCCCAGTGTCCTCATCCCAGTGTCCTCATCTCCATCCCCATCCCAGTGCCCCCATCCCCATCCCAGTGCCCATCTCTGCCTGCCACAGCCAGGTGATGCTGCCCAAGGCCACTCCTGTGCCACCAAGTGCCACCAAACAGGCTGCAGTGCCCAGGTGGGAAACGCCAGGTGCCAGGAGGGGATGGAGAGTTCATGGAGAAGGGACCACATCTCGAGTGGTGGGTTAGGGCAGGGAGGCACCACCCAGCTCCAGGGGCACTGCCATGGTCCCTATTACTCCTTGTGGGCCAGGAAAAAGGTGGCAGCAGGGAGGGGACAAGGGACGCGATGGGCACGAGCAGCACCATGGGCATGAGCAGTACCACGGCCCCTGCCACCACCCTGGGGGGACAAACCACAGTGCCACSGGCAGGAAGCGGCTGGGGTGGCCCCTGTGTGCCCATCCTTACGTTCCATTCAGGGCCTTGACGCTGGCCACACGGTCCTGGAAGCCGTGGGCCCACAGGCTGGGCACGTCGTCATCCACGATCTCCATCTTGCGCCCGGTGTAGCCCGCRTTCTCAAACAGGTGGATCTTGTGGTCAGCGCTGTCCTGGGGGAAAGGGCGGCTCAGGGGCTGTCCCCCGGTGATCCCCAGCGCTGTGGCCACCCCAGCACAGCCCCACTCACAATCTGGAGGGGCCGGAGGGACATCAGGCTGTCGCTGCTGTGGCTGTTGGACCACGAGTCCCAGCGGGGGTAGTCGCCCTTCTCCAGCACGAACTGCTCCCCAGCGTAGGCCTGGCGCTCGAAGCCCAGCCACCTGCAGGAGCCCAGGGTCAGGGGGATGCTCTCCCTGCCACCCCCGGGGCTGCTCCACCTTCCCCCCCCCGAGACTTACGGGCCAGACTCCACCTGGATGGAGCCCACCTTCTCCATCTCCTTCTCGGTGATGTTGGGCAGCTCCTCCGTCAGCTCACACCTCTTCCCCTGGAAATTCTCCAGCTCGTAGATGGTGATCTGAGGTGGGGAGAGACCCTGTCAGCCACCACAGCAGGGGAACGCCCCAGGAAATGGGGGCAGCAGTGATCCGAGGGCTCTGGCCGTGTCCCTCCATCCCGGCCATCCTGTGCCCATGTCACTCCTTGCCCAGCAGAGCTGGGTCCTGCCAGTGCCTCTGACAGAGCTCCAGCCAAGGGTGTGTGTTCCAGCACAAGCTGGAATTTTGTCCATGACAGRCCGAAAAACAGCTCAAACACAGCACTGGAAACATGAAAGGTTTGGGCTAAGGGAATTCCTGAGCCATGGGCTGCCTCTCCTACCCTCAGCCTGGTCAGTGCTCATTACCATTTCCTTAWCACTGCTCCCTCCAGATCCAGCCATGCTCTTGCCCTGGCCTGGCACGAGCTCTTCATTCAGTGTTTCCTTCTGAGCCCTGCCAGGTGCAGAGGCCCCAGTGCCTCCCCAGGCTGCCCTGCAGGATGGGCTGGAGCCAGTCCCAGCAGCCAGAGCATGGCACAGGGCAGGGCTCAGGGTGCCCAGCACCATTCAGGGACCAGCAGGGTCAGTGGGTGACCAGGAACCCCCTGTCACTGCCCCAAAGGGGTCCCAGCTGCAACACCTGAGTCTGGGACAGGAGCAGAGCCTCCTGCACACACCACATAATGGGAGGCTCAAGGGACAGAGGTGACACCAGGTTCCTCAGGAGTCTCTGTGCACCCCAAAGTAATAAACAGCCCCAGCTCCTGGCACTTCTCTCCCACGGGCAGGATCTGCTCCCACCTCCAGCCTTCCCTGTCCAGGAAGATCTGCACCTACCACATCCTCTCCAGCTGATTTACCTTCAACCAATCGAGCTGAATCCCAACTTACAAACACACCTGGGGAGGGCTGAGCAGAATCCCATCCTACAAACACATCTGGGGAGGACTGAGCTGAACTCCAACCTACAAACACACTTGGGGAGGGCTGAGCTGAATCCCAACCTACAAACACACTTGGGGAGGGCTGAGCTGAATCCCAACCTACAAACACACCTGGGAAGGGCTGAGCTGAACCCCAACCTACAAACATACCTGGGCAGTTTCAGTGCCAGGACCCACAGCTGATCCTGCTGTGCTGGGATGCTTCATCTCCTGGATTAAACCCCTGGGCAGCTGCACAGCAGCCTGGCCAGCCAATGTSCTTGGCAGCCACGCAGGCAGGGAGCAGTGTCCCTCCTGCAGGCAGCAGCAGCAGATCCCCAGCCCCAGCTGCTTCCCAGCCTGCAGCCCCCCAGGCTCAACACCAGAGCAGAGCCACCATCCACTGAGAGGCCACTCCTGTCCCCAGCAGCTCCTGCAGTGCTGGCACTGGTTCCAGCCTGGCATCCCACGGCCCCACCCAGCACCCAGYTGTCCCCAGTACAGCCCAGTACAACCCAGTATACCTTGTAGGTGCCTCCTCGCTCGCCAGCACCCTCCCCAGTCGCCATCTGCTCGGGGGGACTTTGCTGCTCGGTCATTGTGCCTGGAAAACCCAGATTGCAGGAGGTTAAGGCAGGAGGCACCAGGATTTACAGCTGGTAATGAAACACAGAGGATGAAGCTGGCATGGAACAGGCAGCAGGGGTTAGCACAGACCCCAGTGCATAAATTCCTGGGGATGCCCAAGCTCTGCTATCCATCCTCCTCTCCCTCCTGCACACACGCCCCAAATCCCCACCCAGGCACCCACAGGACTGAACTGAGCCACGTCCCAAGGGACACAGAGCCCTCTGCCCAGGGCAGCTCGCCCATTTACCCCTAAACTCCCCCCTCACAGCCCAGCCTTTGCTCCCAGCAGGAATTTCTCAGCTTCCAGCTGCTGRCATCTTCCCCCACAGCATAAACCTGACACCTCTCCCTTGCTCCAGCATCCCGGGGCACACCAAACCCGGCAGCTGGAGCTGCTGTGCCGCCTTGGCCGGGGGGGGGGGATGGCGGTGAGAGCCCCCTCCTCACTCTCCAGGAGCATCCACCAAACTCTGCTCCAACATTGGAACACGCCACGCCGACAAAGGGCTTAAGAATGAATAAAGGAGTTTGATAACATCCTGAATCAAGCCCTGCAGCTTCACTTCTCGCCAAACCCTGACTCAGGCTCAGACACACCAACTCTTTGTGGAGGCCCCTGTGCAGCCCCAGCAGCGCTACCTGTCCGTGCGGTTCCGCTGTGCCGGGCGGCGCGGGCGGCCCCGCTATTTATGGGGCTGCTTCTGACCAGAGCAGCAGAATTCCCCGGGCGGGCGCTGATGCAGCAGCTGCGTCCACGGAATTCCAGCCATGAGATCGCGGCTCAATAGCGCGGGGAGCGCGGCGGGCCATGGAAACGCCACGGCGATCCCTCCCGGCCATGGCCCGCACGCGGGCCGCTCGGTTTTACTGCAGATTAGCGGCCAAACTCACATCAGCACGTTCACGCTGCTTCTTGCCAGCTTCTCTGGAAAACTCCGCCATCAGCAGTTCGCCAGGCAGGGTTTAAGCCTGGAAACTGAGAGCAGCGCGAAGCAAAATCCRGGCAAAATGGCCGCGTTTGTGAGGGCTCCACGCAAGGCGGGACACCCGGGTTCCTCAGGAGCCTCGGTGCAATAAACAGCCYCAGCTCCTGGCAGCCCTCTCCYACTGGCAGGATCTGCTCCCACCTCCAGCCTTCCCTGTCCAGGAAGATCTGCACCTACCACATCCTCTCCAGCTGATTTACCTTCAACCAAACGAGCTGAATCCCATCACACATCCCATCTACAAACACACCTGGGGAGGGTTGAGCTGAATCCCATCCTACAAACACATCTGGGGAGGGCTGAGCTGAATCCCATCCTACAAACACACCTGGGGAGGGTTTAGCCTGGAAACCAAGTGCAGCATGAAGCAAAAACCAGGCAAATGTCCCTGTTTGTGAGGGCTCCATGCAAGGTGTGATGCAAGGCCTGGGTCAGCTCTGGGCGCTCAGCTGGAGCAGCTCAGCATTTCCCGAGTGGTGTCCTTGCTGTAACTTTGGCCCTAAGCAGGTTCTCCCCATTGAGTTCCTTTTCCTTCTCTGCCCCCAGTCTGGCTCCCTGCCCAGCATTTCCCAGGAACAGGCTGGGAACACATCCTGGGGTGTGTGATGGAGGCGTTTCTGGAGCCTGGCACAAGGGTCTGTCCATCTTCACAGGCACAGGGTGATGTAAGGCATCAAACTGGGAGCATTTCACTCCAGGCACCAAACTGGGAGCATTTTGCACCAAACTGGGAGCATTTTGCACCAAACTGGGAGCATTTTGCACCAAACTGGGAGCATTTCACTCTGCTGGTGGCAGGCCTGACTCCCTCTTCACCTCTGAGAGTCCCTACAGACCCAAACCATCCTGATTCCTCAGGGAACGTTTTATTCAGCTGCACAGATCCCCATTCACTACAGCCCTTGCAGGTTTTTCTAGCTGCTGTGAGTGTGGCTCATCGTGAAACCAAGAACTACCCGCTAAATCTTAACTGAAATTGCCAGAAAAGTGAATCCACAAACTGAATGGGAGAGGGATGGAAAGCTCTCCTGTTTTACGTKTTAGACTGAGGCCCTTCAGCCCCACCCCATCCCTGCCTCGCTGGGTGATGCTCCAGGCCTGGTGGGACAGGGATGACCCAGGTGCCTCCAACTGACTCTTCCTCACTCTGCCCATCTGTGGTTCCTGATGAAGATTTGCTGTTCCCATCAGAGCTGTCTCACAGCTCCAACACACTGAGGAGGAATGGATTCATTTCTGTCTCACCAAACACAACATCACAGCTGTCCTCAACAGATTAGAAACCCAGAATTTCCTGTGCCAGCCCCTTCCTTCCCAGCAGCYTCATTCACCGAGCTCTGCCACGGCCTCAGGGCCCTGGATCTGCCTCTCCCAGCTCTCCACACTGTCAAGGCAATTCCAAAAACATGACAGAAGGGGCACTGGATCTCCTTGATGCCTCTCCCAAACAGACCTCAATTTCCTCTCACTGACAGCCTCTTTGAAAAATGACTGCTGGAAAATAGATTTTTTTTTTGTTAATACCAGGCAAAGCTAAATTGGAACTGTAATGGTGCAGAACAAAATAGAGCAGCCAGAATATCTCTATTCCCTAGGAAACTGTGTAACACAAAATACAGGATTTCTATCACACTATCTATGTGATTTCTATCTATGTATTTATTGTSACCCAGACTGACAGACTCTATAGGGCTATGTGGAGCAACATAAAAGCTTAATCTCTATAAGAGCTCCCTCAAAACCAGATTTGATACCATTTTGTTTAATATGGACTGAGAAAAACCCATAAATCACCAGACCTTGGCTTTCCTCCTCTTCCAATCCCACCAGAAGAACCAGAAGTTATTTCARATTATATTTTTGCAATACATTTATGCTTGAGTGACCAGGACAGCCATGAACAGCTCACCAGCAGCCTGGGAAAGATTCTCACCCTCCACCCTTCTCCACTCCCAGGGTGAGCAGAACTAGGCCTGGACTCTGCAGTCCCTGCCAGAACACCCCAAATCCCTTTAAAGCTCCATGGAAGTGGCTTCATAGAATCACAGGATTATTTTGGTTGGAAGGGACCTCAAAGCTCATCTCATTCTGCCCCCCCCTGCTCCCCCAACCCTCCACGAGACCAGGTCGCTYCAAGCCCTGTCCAACCTGGCCCCAAAACCCTTCACCTCCTCAAAGTCCATTTTTAAAAGGAACTAAAGCAAATACCTGTTTTTCCTTCTCAGCACTGGGCTGAAGGGATGGATCCAACACTTCCCTCACCTGGCTGCAGCTGCTCTTGCACCAGTGTCCTTCAGGGAGGTGCAGACAGGGAGCACAGTTATGGTGACAGCTCTGGATTTCACTGGAATCGTTTGTTTTACCCCCAGAGCTGGCTTGGGGACAGCAGTGACAGCCCTGGGCACTCAGCCCAGAGGTTCTGTACCTGGATACACCTCGTGAGGCAGAGCAGCACCCCAGAACTGCCCACCTGCCCCTGAAAAACACCATCCCTGCAGAAATCTGGGATTCGCTGCTCCAAACCTTCTACAGGTCACACTTTGTATTCCCAATTTGCCCCACGTGCATTTCAGTTTGCAAACAAGGAACAGGGTGAATCAAACTTCTGTAGGAGTGGAAAGGGATGGTGAGTGGGGGTTTARTCTGGGGATGTCAAAGGTTGGAGAACCAAGCATTGCTCCTTTCTCTGCAGGAAGTGAAAGGCTCTGGTGGATGAGGAACAAATTGAAGATTCACAGATGTTAAAAAGGTGAATTTGCAAACAGAAAAATAAAAAGGRAGAAATCCACAACTGGGAATTCCAGTAAAAAGCAATGGAGCAGCWGTGCAAGTCCCTGACACAACACCTGTAGCAGGGATTGCTGGGGATCATGAGGAGGGCAGTCAGAAAGTGTTCCTGAATTCCACAGAACACATCATCCCACCTTGAAAACCCAATATTGATGTGGCTTTTTAAGCAAGGAGAAACAGCTGAGGAGCTGTGAGGGGAGAGATAAAGGAAATTACAGGGCCCCCATCACCTTTAGCATCACTTTTTGGACAAGAACTGAACCTGCTCCAGGGCAGGATCCAGGAGTGGAGGAAGCAGCACRTCTGAAGGAACCTTAGAGCTCACTTCCATCTCCAATAAACAGCAGGAAAAAGCACATGGCAACAAAAGTGAAAGCACAAAAAATTCCAAGAAGCATTATTTGGAATTAAAATAGAATTATATAAAGTGTATTACAGTCTGTTCTATCATTTAAGAATAACATATTTATATATCTTTTATTACAGAGCGATAACCCAAAGAGAAGTCGATATTTAATCCATGTACAATATAAAGAAATAACAGAGCAGAAAAAAACACTTTCCCATTCAACAACATTCTAAAGATGCTCTTTAATTAGACATTTAAGCATTAAACATTTCTCAGTAGTAGGTTAAACTACTCAATACAGTAATTTCAGTGCATTGTCCAAGCAGATGTGGAAATGCAAACACATTCAAGGGCTGTGTGGAAACCTCGTGTCAATCCCCTCAGTTTCCTCAGCACAAACAGCTACAGAATTTCTGGCCTAGACCAAGAACCAGTAAATCCTCCAACTGCTGGGAACACAACACTGTCACCTGTGGAAGTGGAAAAGGCAGCCTGTGGGGGTGTTCCTGTGAGCAGGGGCTGATTGCTGGACGTGGGAGGCCCCACCTGATGTGAGTGAGAACAGCCACCATCCTCCATCCTCCTCCTCCTCACCTGCTGCTCAGGCTGCCCCAGGTGAGTGCCACACACCATGGAACCCTTGGGTGCTGCCACAGGAATACACCCCAAAAAAACACACCAAGAGTCACCTTTTCCACCATCACCTAAAGGAGAAGGAAGGAAATCTGTGCAAGGTTGTAAAAGGAGCTGGGCAATGGTGGTGGCTGCACTGACACGGCCCATCCCTAAATTCCATCAGAATCCTGGGCATCACTGCTCTGTGGGGAGCAGAGGGGCTGCCAAACTAACAGTGGCAACAGCTCCCATGAGAAACAGGGCAAAGCAACAGGGGAAAAAGACTTTTACATCAGACAGACGTCTCCATCTCATCTCCAGGGAGCACAGGGAGCTGCCACCGGAATAAAATCCGGCAGCGAGAGATGTGCAGATGGGACTTGTCTCCTGCCATCCTGCTGCTATTTCATCCTGCTGCTATTTCCTGCAGACTGGGACTGCAAATCCCCCCTTGTGACTCCTCCATGAGGTGAATTGGCACATGGTTTTGGCAGCTCCAAGCCTGACAGACACTGGCCTGGGCAGGCCCCACGGGAGCCGCGCTCCCGAAACGCTGATTGGGGGAAAAAAGAAAAAGACAAAAAGGAAAAGGAGCTGAAGTGCTGGTGCTTTATGGTTTGTATGCAGAGGAGCCCCTCAGCAGGACGTGGGGAGTGCAGCCCAAGGAGCTCTGCCAGGTGAGGAGAGCTCTCCGCTCTCCTTTTCCCTCTTCCACGTTTTCCTGGTTGAGCCTGAGGAACACCTGGAGTCACCTCCCTCCCTGGGCTGCCACACTTTTAAAGGTTATTTACTGAAAGAGCACTTATCTGGGGCAAGAATSGAGCCTGTCCTCCATGGCCATGGTGGTTCAGAATGAGTGTCCAGAGACAGGGAATATCTGAGAATTAGGGATACCCAAACACCCRTGTGGTCCAGGAGATCTCTACTCTGCTATCAGCACATCTTGCCAAAGGAAAGACAGGAAATCATCTGAGAAACTGAAGATCACATTTAGGTTATCCCACAAAATCAGCATAAAAATAAAAACTTAAACCTGGTATTTACAGATTAACAAATAAAAATATGAAGTGGGACTATCTGAACTGCTATTAAAGTGACATTCAACAATTAACTGGAACCCTGATATGAGTGTAACATCCTCCCTCTTCCCTTCCTTTTTTGTTATAAAAACAGTATTTACATATTTTTACTTTTTTTTTTTAAAGAGAACTGGTTGACATTATTGCTTGATCCTTTTTAGGAAAGACATTCCAATGAAGCAATTATTCCACATGCTGACAAAACACAGAATATACCACTTCAAGAGTGACAAAAGTTAACATTTTGTTCATCTAAAAATTATCTCCATCTGCCAGGTCAGCAGATCACATGTAAATACAAGCCAATCAAAAATACATTTTACAAAAAATAATCAAGTTTCCTTTTTCAATATGGCAGTAAACATGATTTGTTCTTCCACTCTCACCTTCCACAAATTTCATTCTAAATAGGAGCTTACTATTTGTTCACAAAAAAAAAAAAAGAAAAAAAATTGATTGAAATTATTATTTTCATAAACAAACACAAAGCCCAGCCAGACACAACTCCCAGAGGTGAACACCTACAGAGTGTTCCACAGCGAGGGGAGCTCCCTGGATCACAGCACTCCCAAATATCTCACTTTTCCAAGACTTTCTGAAGTGCTAACCGTGACCCAGGGGGGTTCTCCTGGCAGGCAGCTCTGAAGTGCCACTGTCCCCCCTGACCTGACAGACACAGCTTTGTATTTGACTATGAATTGAAGCAGCTTTTCTCCACAAAACAGGAAGGCACCATGCACAGAGCAGTTGAGGCAGGAAGCAAACAGCAGCAACATGACATGGGGGTTTAGGTTCAGATGAGTTAAGGCTTCTGTTAAACTTCTTTATCTTCTCCTAGTTAGAATCACTGTCTGGAAAGGAAAACAGAAGGAAGGGTGTGATATGGTCAGCTAGAACAGGAAAACCTTAAAATGTGTTTTCTGTTGTAGTGCCACCTTRGTTGTGTCTATTTAATGCATTAAATGCTTAAGAGCCACCCAGAATTGTGCTGAGAACACACAGAGGTTTAAAACTTTGGGAAATCCCAATAGAGTGAGGGTTATGGAAATCAGATTAYGTGCAGAGAATCACTGGAACTGTGACTGGGAGTGGAGGGGCAGCAATCCCTGACACCCCTGGTGCACAGGGCAGGGTAAGGGCAGTGTTGGTGGGGCCACAGTGGTGACACCAACACATCTAAGGAAATGTGAGTTTGTCACTGCACACCTGCACCCAGCAAAGCCCCCCTTCCTACCCAAGTACCTTTTCAAACCTGATTCTCATAATGGCTCTGTCTCTTCTTTGATTTCAGCTCCTTCAGCCACTGAGGAGACTTTTCTTCTGACCTATGACGTAAAAAAAACAAAACAAACCTCTTTATTCTTTCATTATGAAAACTCCTGACAGAAACAACAACAAAAAAAAGGGAATGTACAGCTTGTTGCATTATTTTTTCCTTCCACCAAGAAGAGCTGGGATTCTCTCACCTGTCCTCCTTTTCCACGCTGGAGGGCAGCACTCTGCTGCCGGGAGTGCCGAGCTGTGCTTTGGGGGATTTGAAGAGCTGAGCAGAGCCAGTGTCACCAGAGCTCTCAGACTCCTGTCTTTTCCTCAGCTGGGCCTAAATATAAAAACAAAGAAAGGGGTCATTTTAAGCCAGTATCCAGGCTATTTTTTTTTGGAATGCAGCACAGATCACTCCAGATTTATAAAAACAAAAAAAGGTCCTGAAATGATGAGGGGATTCCTTCTAGAACACCTGCAGGTACTGAATTGGTGGGGATTCCTTATAAAGCACCTGCAGGTACTGAATTGGTTCATCTCCCACCTACTGGGCTCTGCCTGAGCTGACCTTGAGAACAGAGTGATCCATCCCTGGGAACACAGGCAGTCTCTGGGCTTGCACAGAAGATGACCTCGGAGTGTGCTGGATCTTGTCTTCTTCCTCAGAATCTTCCTGTTGCATAGTTTTCTTCTCTTCTAATTAATTGTTAAAAAAAAAAAAAGCAGAGGGGGAAACCATGAGCTGGCTTTTCATCTCTGCCTTGCCCAACATCTCTTCCTGCACTCAAGCAGGAATGAAGGGCACTATTTAAATAACACCTTTTACCAACTCCCACCCTTGCAYCCAAGCTGACCACAACCAATTACTGCAGGTAGCTGAGGGGTTACCTGTGGAATCTTTGAACATCCAGCCATTATCTGACTCTTCTGTCAGGGAGAACCTGTTCTCCAGGTCCAGCCCTCTGCTCCTGCGCAGCGAGTGCGACGCGGGCGCCCGGCACCGGCGCTTCTTGCTCAGCTGCACCCGAGTCTTCAGAGCACTGGAGTCCAGGACATCTGTGTGCTGCACAAACACACACCTGGGAGTGAGCCCCAGCTCCTCCACAGTGAAACCCCACCCCACTGGATTGCATTCACCAATTAAAATGTGTGATTATTATTATTGTAGCCACTTAAAATCATATTAGAGAGAGGGTATGATGAGGACATGGCACTTTGTGGCTAACTGGGTGTAATCCTTTCATCTCTCTAGGCTATGGAGTTGCATGGATAATTTGCACTAAATTAATATTAAAAAATAACTGCAATAATCAGGAGTTTAGTTCCWAGAGTGTTTTATGAACATAGGCCTTGCCAGCTGGTAGCAGCTGAAGGCAAATCCCAAGACTGGGATCTAAAAAGAACAACYACACTAAATTCCCTTGGAGAGCAGAGCTGCAGCTTCCCTGCCAGCCACAAACACTCAAAGCCACTCACCAGCAACAAGGACACTCCAAGTTTAGCGTCCCAGCATCCAGAAACCTTCTGTGATCAGTCATTACCAACACATCCAATAAACAGTAACATTTACAGAGCAAAATAAGGAGCTGTAATTTATTTACTTGCTTAAAGCAATGTGCTGTTACAGATTTGCCTGTAACCACCAAATATCCCTGAGMCTCCCCTTCTCCAGAAGATGTGGGTTTGCTCYTTTTTTCAAAACATTTCAGGACAGGAATAAACTACTTTTCACACAGCATTTGCCAGCTGCATTTAGAGCTATTGAAGTTTTACAGAGACACCTTTAGTGGCCCAGGGACAAAACAAAACCTCCTGGAAGTGTTAAAACACCGTATGGATGTGGCACYTGGRGAMATGGTGGTGGTGGCCTTGGCAGTGCTGGGGSAACAGTTGGATTCAATGATCTTAGAGGGATTTTCCAAACTAATTTCTTGCAGCACTAGATCTCATTAACTGTGTATGGCCAGAAACTGCTGGTCTTAGACCAACTGCAAGATTTTTCAATATTAAAAATATTCTTTAAAATGCAACTGTGAGCTACTGTGGAAAGAAACCAATTGTAAATAMGAAAAATATTAGTGAAAGTCCTTACAGCCTTAAATCTGCATGGCTGACAGCACAGCAGTCACTGGCTGTTTGTATTATTTAATTATGCTTCCAATATTCATCTCTGGAAGTGTCCAAGGCCAGGTTGGATGAGGYTTGGAGAAAATCTGGTCTAGTGGAAGCTATGGATGGGGGTGGAACTGGATGAGCTTTAAGATCCCTTCCAACCCAAACCAGTCTGGGATTCCATGATTGATTATCCAAGGCCAGCAGCTTTATGGAATCTCTCAGAACCTAAACACCACAGTGAATTTGTAGTTTTGATCCTAAACTTTTCAGGCAGGAAAGCAGCTGGGAAAATTCAGAGTGGGAAAGGCAGGGCAAAACCGGTTGCAAAGTTTCCAGAAGGAACTGGGGAGAGCTTAAGTGAGGGAACACACGACGGCAACTCACATCAATGAAGGAGAAATAACTCTTGTCCTCAGGGAGCGTGTCCCCTGCAGGAGGCACATCAGTGCCATCAGTGGAGTCCATGTCCGTGCTGGAACGGTCCAGGCTGGTGCTCCTTTGCTCTTTGGAGAAGTCATGGTGCTCAGGCAGGGAGGGAGGCTCTGTCTGCGAGGACAGCGAGGACGGGTGGCTGCCCGCGGGCTGCTTCCGCCCCGACACCACCTCATGGTCCAGGGAGGGAGACTCTCCCACAAAGCTGCAAGGGGAGCAAACGGAATCTGTGTGAGTTCAGGGCAAACAGAGACCTGCAAGGCCAGGCTGGATCACACCTGGTCAGCAGGGGTTAAAYGAAAGTGGAGCAGAAAGTTGGAGCACCCAGCAGCAGGGTGTGGATCGCGTCTGCTGGCACAGCCCTTGTCACTGGCATCTTTTATGAAAAATCCTTTCCTTAGGATTTTYTYYYC
>JACDOX010000320.1:330698-390177 GCA_014549065.1 Cardinalis cardinalis | reverse complement strand
AGYCACAARCCTTTGTTATCATTCCTTTTCTATTCTTAGCYAGCCTTCTGATGAAATCCTTTCTTCTGCTCTTTTAGTACAGTTTTAATATAATATATATCATAAAATAATAAATCAAGCCTTCTGAAACATGGAGCCAACATTCTCATCTCTTCCCTCATCCTCGGACCCTGAGAACACCACCACAAGTCCTCACCCCTCGGATTCGTGGTGTGTTGGGGATTGGGGTGGATTCCACTCAGCCAGAGGAGTTTTTCCTTCAGGAATGCTGGAGCTGAAGAGAGCTGGGCACCAGGTGGCAGCCTAAGGCAGGGCTCCATGGGCAGAGCTTCTCCTGCCTCACAAAGAGGGCAGCAGCATCTGCTCCCCGGTGCTGGGATGCTCCCAGTGTGTTCCTAAAATTCCTCCAGTGGCCTGGACTGACAGGAATGAGCTGCAGGGTCAGGACTGAAAGCTGGACACAGTTGTGTCTGCCTTTCCTTGAAACTGGAAGACTCTACTGTCAGTAAAAATTGGGCTGCCTTGCTTCTAACGCCCAGTTTGAAAAAAAAGTAAAACTTAAAGGATTTAGCTCTGATTTTTTTTTCTCCTCTTGATAAAAGTCTTTTGCCACTAAGCAGCATTTCTTGGGCACACATCTAGAAAAACTGTTCTAAACCTAAAAAACCCACRTATATATCAACATATGCCCATCTTTAATGCAATAAACCTCAGTATTTGGTACAGCAATTCCAGGAGAAAACCACTCAGGAGTTTCCTGCTGGATAACAGCATTCCATCAGCACCAGCACATGGTACAAGGTCCAGTCTGGCAGAGCAGACACTGCCCAGAGGGTTTCCAGCACACAAGCAGAGGGAATGCTGCTTCCCTCCTTCATCAGTGGGCCCCAGGATAATTAAGAATGGCACTAATGAGCTCTGGGGGAAAAGTTTTTGTCTAGGGYTTTTGCTTCAAATGACATTTGGTATCTGCAGCATTAGGCTTCAGAGACACACAACATGGAAGAATGGAGAGAGGAGGGACAATCTGCAGGACCTTTCATGGAAATTAAAGTGTGTGTTGAAAGGATCCTGTTGGATTTGCACATCTCCAAAAAGTCTCTTCCCTGCTACACCCCAGGGCTGCAGCTGATACAATCCACTGAGGTTTTTAAAAATGAAATATGTGAGATCAAGATGTGATAGAAATCCAGCTGAATTAGCACTGATTGGTGGCTCCTCGTTCCCAAACCTTCCCAATGGATTTTCCTTTGGAGTTTCTGCACAATTACAGCCCCATACACCAACCCCTGYGGCACAGCTCATCCCCAAATGTGGGAGGGATTCCTGGAGACCAAACCCAGTTACGTGCAGTGGATTCTTTCCAGTGAACAGCTAATTAGGGGGAAAATTCCCTTCAGAAAAATGAAACTGAAAACATATTTTCAGTTCTCATTACTGAGATATATCATGCACCTCCTTCTATTACTTCATTAAGATTTCAGGGTTTGTGAGCATATCCATGAGCTGCCCCTGATGCTCCACAGGTACATTTACAGACACTTCTCTGAGAAATCATCCCTCACGTGGAGCACACAAACTCAGCAGGATGGTTATCACAATGGAAAATAAACTGACAGCAATCTTCACTTCCAACTGCAATTAAATTTAATTAGTTTTAGCAAGACAGTGTATAGAGGCCATAAAAAGGTGTTGCTTCAGCCTGTGAAATGAGGAGTCAGAGCTGTATGGCTCCACCACCTAAAATCAATTCCTTTCCTGTAAAAAACAATTTTCCTTCTGAAGATTGTTCTAAACTAAAAGAGTTTTGTAYGGTGCCAACTTGGAAAAACTTATTCAAACTTATTGAGAAAAATTTAAARAAATCTTTTAGATAAACTAAGAAAAATCCAATTAATGCCTCCAAATGGGAGAAGATGGTTTCATCCCTGTCCATCCCAAGGAGATACTGGCCAAAGCCTACTGGAGGAGCTCCTTATGCTAATTCCAGCAGTGACTCAGCTCCAGAGGAAAATACTCCTTCCTTCACCWTCCAAAAGCTCAGCTAGGAAAAGGACAGTGTTCAATCTGTTGCCATGAAGTTCTGGCTTTTGATTTCAGAATTCCCCTCCTCTCCYAGAGAAGCAGTGGAGTCACCACCCCTGGARGTGTCCAAATGCCAAGCAGAGGTGGCACTGCTTGSTTTAATGGCCACAGAGGGACTCAGGTGAAGGTTGGACTCAGCCATCCTGGAGGTCTTTTCCAACCTTRAGGACTCTGATTCCATGAGGATGAGGTCACCCACAGAAGCACTAATGGAACAGTCCTAAAACAATCCCTGCATGGCTGCAATAGTGGGAAATGCCCCAGCCTGGAGGTTCCCCCAGCACAGCAGGAGGCTGTGACACCGTTTGGTCCCTGCAGGATGTGACACCGTGGGGCTGCCAGTGGAAATGCTCCCAGGGAAGGCAGCCAGGCCAAACAGGAAAACTGAACCAGCAACATCTCCTGAGAGTTCCTGCCTCCAGCTGGGGTGAGCAGGAGGCACCGAAGGCAGAGCCCTGCTCAGAGCACCCACAGCAACGTGAGGAGAATGCCTGCACTGCTCCTGGCAGGGACTTCATCCAAAATAAACTGCAGACAAAATGCACGCTCAATACATTCCAGGAAGACTTCCATTACTTAGAAGTACATTAATCTCATTTCTCTTCAAGTGCCTGAATTAATACAGCAGTAATTCCCCTGCAATGAGCTGTAAGTCAAAATAMAGCAGAGCAATGGGGTGGTAAAATGCTGAAGAGTCTCTACACTGTCACCATTATACTTTAAAAAAGGCAAAATCTAAACACTTCTTGCAGTGCAAACAAAATTCCAGCACAYGGGATTGAGTCCAATCCTCCAGTGAACTGGAATGTTTAGGTGGAGCTGTTCTAATCAGGATGGATGGATTGAAATAACTCGCCAGTGCTGTCTGCTGTGAAGCTGAGACAAGCACCTTTGTTAAGAAACTGATCTCAGAAATGTCTGTACCATCCTGGAATCCAAGTTAATTTTACAGCAGCCTGGCTGTCACTGTTGGCACTCACTTGGCTGCTGAGCCCCGAGCTGGTCGTTACCATGATTTCATAAGCAATAAAAATATTCCTAACACACAGTTCTCAAGTGCAGAACAAACCAAACGTAATTGACATTAATGTCTGCTGTAAGATCCCAACAAGTATAGCATTAGAAACCAGATAAAATGCTATTTTCACACCACACTGAGCAGACATGATACAAGTTCAGGGTAGATCAAGCTGTAATTTACACAACAGGTGTGAACTATAAAAAACCTCACACTTTGCTGCTCTAGGTTTGTTTCACTAAATCATTCTAAGAACAGAAAAGCATCAGCAATACTCAATATCAGTTTCACTCAGCTGATATTCCATTTCATCCTCCACYTCACTACCAATAAAACACTTGAGAGTCTGAGATGTGGGCATGGAGAGAAGCACCCTGAGTCACCCCACCTGAGCCCCAGAGGGATTTTGCCACTCTGCTATTCCAGAGAGATCTTGCCATTCACTCAACTTGGCAGTAATTTTAAGAGAAAGGCAATGACAGAAAATCAGACTTAAAACCAAAGAGAAGCGTGTTAGAATGTTGGGGGACACAAGACAGATGACGGATTTTGGACTTGGTTAACGTAAGAGATTTGATAACAGGAAGCTTTGGCTAAAGCAAATGGAACTTTGAAAATTCAATCGTGGGAAATGCCCCAGCCTGGAGGTTCCCCCAGCACAGCAGGAGGYTGTGACACCGCTTGGTCCCCGCAGGATGTGACACTGTGGGGCTGGTAGAGGAAATGCTCRCAGGGAAGTGCAAGACTTAGAGTGCAAGAAGATTAAATTAAACAGGTTTACTGGAAAAAGAAATCTCATTAAACTTTGCAAGCTAGAGATATTGTTTTGCATAAGTTTGTGTATGTGATTTTAACTTAAYCATTGTAGCTCACCAACAGAAGTGTCCAAGAACAGGGCTTGGAGCACCCTGCTCTAGCAGAGGGTGTCCCGCAGCCGAGGGTCAGAATGAGAAGATTTTTAAGGCCATTCCAGCATGAAAGCACTGTGGGCTGGTGGGACTGCAGCCCTCCCCTCCTCCCCAGCMGAGGAGGGCCCTCACCTGTCGCTGCCGTGCCGCTGCTCGTTCCAGGTGCCGTACTGGCTGTCGGGCTCCTGCACCAGCGTGTCCGTGTCCTTCGCCCCCGGCGGCTGCCTGGAGAAGCATTTCCTCAGCTGGTCCTGCAAAAACACCTCCAGTCAGTGCTCCAGCCCCTGGCTGAGGCATTAACAGGTTTTGCTGGCAATAATGGCTTGGAATCTGACGATTAAACTCAGCTGGGAAATGAACTTAAACACGAACTGCTGTGGAGTTGGAGCGGCAATTCTCAGTGCAGTAATTCTCTGAACAATAATCACAGTAATTGTTTTCTGGGCAAATAAAGGATCCCAGAGGTTGGAGATGACTCCCTGGTTTCAGGAACTCCATGCTGCTTTAATATTGCTCTTATCTCAGGTTGCACAGAGCTTCTCAAAGCACCTATGCAAGCACAAGGAATTGTGCTGGGAATGATATTTCATCCCCTCAAGCACAGCAGGCAAACATCAACTCCACTGCTCTTTTCCTTGGTTTAATAAAATGATCCTTTTTTTTTTTTTCAAGCTTTCTTTGGAAGACATTCAAAATAAAATGCACAAATACATAAATAAATAAATAACCACAGGGCCAGACAAAAAAGCCTTCTACAAACAGATGTAACACCCAAACCCAACCCAGGACAGACCACAGCRGGTTTGCTTTGTTTTACTCTGACCTCTCCTTTCCTGACTGTTTTTATTTCATGGATCTGCTGCTTTCTTAAGAAGGAATGAGTGAATCCCAGGCCCTCAGCTTTCCAGRGAGAGAAGTGGGTCAGTGCTGGCACCCCAGATTTGCAGCACACCAATGTCAACGCAGCCCTGCAGTTGTGCAGTTATTCAGGGAGCTTCAAGAGCTCCTGAAATCCTACACTGGGAGCAGACAATTAAACTGTGGGTCTCTTTCACCTTCATTACCCTGAACAAATACAAACATGGCTTTCAGCTCCAGATCAGTTTTGCTTATCAAGATTTTATCTGACAGCAAATTACATGGTTTTCCACCTGCCCTTGGAAAAATGCAAGGATTATTCTCCCGTTGTAAGTACCCCCTGCCTCTAACTCACTGTGCAGAACATGTTGCTGGACTAGAACACAACTATTCCTCTTCAGGCAGCATGCACAAAGAAACAATAACTGAGAAATCCCACATTTAATATGTAGAATTCCTTCATATTATTGGGGGGGAAAAATGAGAGATTGCATGTTTATTTGTTTCCTTTATTTCATACACCTAAAGAATGTGGCCTTAAGACTATAAGACCATTAAGAATAATTCAGCAGTGCTGACACCTGCCTACTGAAGAAGTCCCACAACACTTCCARTTCTCATAACCAGTTCTTATTTCCCAGTGGCCACAGCCACTCTCCCGCCCTGTCATGCTCTTTGCTGCTGACAAAGTTGTTTGTGTTTTAATGCAAGGAAAATACAAAAGGCTCCACCATTTACTCCAACTATCACCATGCACCTCAAAGTGAAAGACCAAGTTAAATTCTGTTTGCAATACTCAAGTCAAACAGGTTTGGTTTCYGAGTTACACGGAACAGACGTTTCCTGCTTTTCATTCTCCAGATGTTCCTGCAGCCCCAGAATTCACTGGTTCTTACACTTTATGCAATCATAGGATCTTTAAGGTTGGAAAAAAAAACCTCAAAAAGATGGAGTCCAACCTATCCTACACAGATATCTAAATAGAGACAAGTACATGAATGCCTGGAGGCGAGTTACATTTCCCAGTCCATGCCAGGTACAAGATTCCAAATGTGAGCCAGGCACACGCTGCTTCCAGCACAGGAGACAGTCTGGTATTTCCTAGAAACCACAGGGCATTTCCTCCTGCTTGGCTTGGCTGTATGTTTTGCCTTCCACAAATTCCCTCTGCAGCTTCCCAACCCCGTGATTTGCTCCAGGGACTCCTGGGCTCAGCTCTCACCCAGTGGCCATGGCACYTTTGATGGTGGCTGCCCTTCTAGGAAAGGCACTAACAAATACCAGTGGCTCTTCTCACTTCCCTCCCAACTGTCCATGCTCATTCAGGGCTTTTWTTTTCCACCTTGATGCTTATTATGAATTTTTTTCAATGCCAATCCCACATCATGAGTTACCCTATAATCAATTTGTATGGTGTTTTCCACCGGTTAGAACTAAAGCCCATTACCTCTACCCATGGCACCATTTTATTTGCAATCACTCATGCTGTTTCTGCTAGAAATTAGACTCAAAAGCTTAGAGGCAGGAGCAGAGGAGCAGCTTTTGTGGTGCTGCAGTGGGGAGCCCTTGTTTACCCAGCAGTGAGTTATCAGGGCCTGGGGGCTGTGCAGGACGGGTGTGGACAGCCCAGATAACAACGGCTCAGCAGCCACAGGGGTCAAGTTTAGATGCAAAGACACCACTCCACCAAGGCTCAGCAATACCTAACAACATTTTACACTGCTGCCCAGAATGACACCATTAGCAGAGTTATTTCTGGGTGCTAAACCCAAAACAAGCCTGAAAAAGAAATACTGCTTCTGAAGGCGCTGYGAAGTTAAGTTCAATACAACAAACAAAGTCTAAATGTCAGGAATAAAACACTCCWAACTCCAGGAAATCTAGAGTTCTCTGTGTTCTGAAGACTTTGTTACATTCAGAATCATTATTTCATTTTGCTTCTGGAGGAAGCTGCTTATTTCAAGACGCTTGTGTCCTACCCTGACAGGCCCTTTCAACACGTATTTTTTAAGGTGCCAAATGATTAATTGGAAAAAATAAATGCTCTCTAGGTACCAAGCAGAAAAATAAGGAGTGGGAAGAGGAGCTGATCCTCTCCTTGGCTGGTGGAGGAGGTGTTGGCTGGGGGCACTGAGAGCAGTGCAGAAAARCAATTTATAGCCTGTGCAGCAGCTCAGAGGAGAGGGGGTGCTGAGGAAGGAAGTTACAACAACCCAGGAAGGTTTTCCTTGCCAGAAGGTGATTATTAGCAAGAATGAAGAGTTTTAGCTTTTCTTTTGAAGATCTCTTTTCTATTATTGTCATCACACTCCTGAAAGACTCAAGGCAGTCAACACATGAAGCCAGGCAAGGTACAGACGTTTCCTCCATAAACAGAATACTCAGGAAACTGGAAAACCAATAACTCCAAAGGAAAAAGCAGTAAAGAGGGGTCTGGTGTCTTTTTAGCWCTCAAGATAAACCCAAATTAGAACTTTTCTAATTTATGATGACAGAAAAATCTCCCAAATCAAATAAAACCCACGCCTGATTCAGGTTTCAAGTGCTGTAATTCTCCAAGCTTTGATGTTTAACTTCCCAATTCTTAAACCAGGAGCTAGGGAAAAAAAATCTACTTAATTTTTCTATAAAATTAAGCAGCTGAGCTGTGTCCTGCTTTGCCTCTGGTTCCTCTAAAATGAGCCATTATGATTATGCCTCTTTCAGTCTTCCCTTGGAATTAGACTGGGCTTGGCTACACTCCAGGGCTGATTACTCCTGCAATTTCCCGTTCCTGAAAACGATGCACACACAACATTGGTCCCACCAGCCCCAAAATTACCCCTAACTCTGGGTCAATGCAGACATTTATGTACAAAACCCTSCTGCACTGATGGGAAATGAAGACCTGGCACAGGAGGAACCAGCTCTGAGAGATCTCCTGAGTCAGAAGCTGCACAGACAGTTTCAAAAATATCTTTGTTTGCCAAGGAGCCCGAGACATCAGCCAGCCAAAGTGACAGCCCACAGCTTGAGTGTGAATGTTCAGAGCTAAATTCCACTGGCATGGGTTGGGTATGAAGAGGAACTGCACAATGGAAGGAAGTTTTGACCATCTGCCTTGTTAATATACAACTCAGAGAAAAAATGGTGCTGATTCCTTGAAAAGGGCTGCTTTTTCTTTTTTTTTTTTTTTTCCATTTTTCCCTCTGCTTACTTTAATTAAAGAAGCAAAAAATGTGGTCAAATTGCCCCTTAAGTGTGACACTGCATTTTAGCAGAGCTCACAAGTTCTTAAAAATCCCAAAAAGTATTCCAGCTGTTCCCCTGCAGCATGCCAGGAAAACAGCAACAGACCTCCACCAATCCCTATCTTATTATATTATTTTGTAGTTGACTCTGCTTTGAATGGGATGCTAGGCTTGATGAACACAAGAAGTCCTTTATAACCTAAATTATTCTACAATTACTCTAAGAATCAGAAGGACTAAGAGGTGAATTATGTATTTTGGAGCACTAACAGAATTATCAGAACACAACATCAGATGGAAACCAACCAACACTGAAAACCCCACCACAATAAGAGGGCTTAAGGGTCACAGCCCACGGATTTTAATTTGGAAGTACCCAAATGCCAAGACTGCAAGTGGGAAGAGGATCCMAGGATTTCCATCTGTACTTACTATCCATCCAATGAATGCTGCCCATAAGGAGTAAGTCATGGCTCCAGCTCCTCCTAATTCCCAGCAATCAGGTGGGATTCAGACTGGTGAGATCAGCCAACTGCTGCTTTAATTAATTGCTGAATGGAGTCAGAGCCTGGGGGAACGCTGCAGGCTGAGGCAGCACCTTCTGCCCCCACCCTCCCTCCCTGCTGCAGCCCCAGATAAAGAGTTCCAGGAACTGCCCAGCTGAGCTCAGGGATGAGTTCCAGACCTCCAGCATGAGGGAAGGCTCCCCAGCCCTCCCCAGCCCCCCTAAACAGGACAGCACTGCCCCATCCCTGGAGACCAGCCCCAAGAGCAGAATTAAGGGAATGAATCCATCTCAGAACCTCCAGGGCTCTCCAGCCTGACCCAGCCACCTGCAGGGTGGCCAGCACGTAAGGAGATGGCAGTGAGTGGCTGTGGAGTCTGCTCAGGTGGAGCATCAGCTCTGGGGACCCTGCACAGGGGGATGTGGAGATGTTGGAGCGAGTCCAGAGGAGGCTGTGAAGATCATTAGAGGGATGGAGCAGCATTCCCATAATGAAAGGCTGAGAATTGGGGTTGTTCAGCCTGGAGAAGAGAAGGCTCCAGAGATACCTTATTRTGGCCTTGCAGTTATCTAAAAGGGCTCCAAGAGAGCTGGGGAGGGACTTTGGACAAGGGGGAATGGCTTCCCACTGACAGAGARCAGGTTCAGATTCAYGTCAGGAAGAAATGCTTCCCTGCCCAYCCCTGGAAGTGTCCCAGGCCAGGCTGGACAGGGCTTGGAGCAGCCTGGGATAGTGGAAGGTGTCCTTGCCCCTGTCAGGGGCTGGAATGGGATGAGCTTTAAGGTCCCTCCCAACCCAGACCATTCCATGCTCCCTCTGGCATCCTGGGCTGGGCAGCACAAGCTGCTGGTTTTATGTGAAAAACTGGTTTTATGTGAAAAACTGGAGCTGCTGTTGCTGCTGAATGCACAAACAGTGCCTGGAGAAACACACGTGTGCCCCACGTGACTGTGAGCACTCACACAGCACATTCAGCTCCCTCAGATCCTAAGGAGCTCCACTGCTCTGCTCAAAAATCCTTTAAATAATGGATGTTTCCCTCTCCCATGGGCAGTGGAGTACGTTCCAGTCCCACAGTACCAAGCATCTCATAAATGCCATCAGGCCTGACAGCCTCCCTGTTGCTATGCAACCCTGGGCTGCCTTTCCATGTGARTTTTGCCTGCCTCTTCCACAGGGATATGATACCCAACCACCAATTACATCCCTGATGCTAAAGCCTGACAGCACTTCCCTTACGAAACAGGAGTTGTTTTTAGAGGGTGACTGGTCTAATTCTCCCCGTTTCCATTGCTTCCCATTGCTGCACAGGACTGAATCCCARCCCCTTCTCCCTGGAAAAGCACAGCAAAAATTACAGATGTACTAAAGAAGAGAGGGACTTTGGACAAGGATGTGGAGGGGAATGGTTTCAAACTGGCACAGGGCAGGTTTAGATCAGATATGAGGGAGAAATTCTTGCCTGTGAGGGTGGTGAAGCCCTGGCACAGGCTGCAGCACCAAAGAGAGAGACAAAGTCCACCCTGCATCAATTCTGGCCACAGCAGAGAATGTGGGCAGAGAAATGCAGATGAAGGTGGTTTTGCCAGGGATGCAGATGAAGCTGGTTTTGCCAGGGATGCAGATGAAGCTGGTTTTGCCAGGGATCTGGTTATGACCATGCAGTGACATCAGCTCCCTGCTCCTGCACAGACTCCTGTTGCTGTTCTCCTCCTCATTCCACAGAGCATTTCAAGTACATTTGAGAGTTTGTCATTTTTTTCTACTCTGCAAATCGAGCTGCTCTGCCTGGCTGTGAACACTCACCACACACGGGTCAGGTGGTTCAGGGCAAGGCTGAAGATGGAGCAGAGGCTGACCCGATGTGCAAAAAGCAGATTAAAATCTACTTCTAAATATAAGCCCTGCTAGGGCTGAGTGAGCCACAACAGCACTTCCTCTGAGAGGTGGGAGTGTACAACAGCACAGCACAGGAACTAGCTGGGAACGTCTTTAAAACCTCTCCTATGTCATCAGATTAAATTTCCTTTCCAGCCTGAGGCAGCCAAGGTGATAAGGAATGAAACCCTGAGAAAGCCAAGGCAGCAGGAAAGAGCCTGAGGCTGGGTCAGGAAGATCCTGAGCAGGGAGAGGGGATCCAGGCTCTGCCCAGGGCACGTGGAACTCCCATCAGAGTTAATAAAACCTGGAACAGCATCCCTCGACTTCAACACTGCAGGAGGCACAAGCCAGAACAAGGCAATTTCATTCTGGGATGCCAAGAAGAGGATAATTTGCTTTTTTTGAAAAGCTGCATAGTTGAAATCAACACCTCCTACTCCAAATGCTGCATTTCACAGCTCTTCTACACAGCTAACTCCACATGAGACACGAGTTAAGCTTCAAACAAACATTCCCGGGAAAAAAAAGCTCCCCTTAGCTTAAAGCCTGGAATTAAAGATGTAGAGAAAGTGATAGGATTTCCTGACAACAAGTGAATAACAAACATGCTCATTTCAACACACAGCTCAGGAGATGTTTCAGGAGACGTTTCAGGAGACAGCAGTCAAAACACACACACAGTCACCCCCCAGTGAACGCCAGGAGTGTTTCCCAAAACTTTCACAATATTACCAGTTTCAATAAAAATGGATTGCCAGGATAGGGAGGCAGGCCCTGGCACAGGGTGCCCAGGGAAGCTGGAGCTGCCCCTGGATCCCTGGGAGCGTCCAAAGCCAGGCTGGAAAAACCTGGGATACTGCAAGGTGTCCCAGCCCATGGCAGAGGGTGGGACTGGGTCATTTTAAGCTCCCTTTCAACCCAAATTCTTCTGGGATTCTAAGATTCTAAGGCTAGCATTCAGAGAAGTTTTTTGTATGATACAATTTATTTCCCCTGAAAGCTGTCACAGTTGTTTTTTGTTTTTTTTTTAAAGAGGCAGCAAGGTGGATGAGCACAAAATATCAGCTCTGAATCTATTTATGCTATTTTCCTCTTGTTTAAGAGCATGGTAAAAATCAACTCCTAGTAATCAGCATAAGTGAAATCACAGAGTAAAGTCGTTTAAATAATTATTCCTGCCAAAATAATGAGAGAGCAACAAAGGCAGCCACCAAATGCCCATCACTATGGGTTTCTGGCCCAGATTTATCTGCCAGCTACGTTCATGGCCTGTTAAACCAAAGAGAAGTTATTAAGAATGAAAAAGCAGGAACTGTTTCAGCACTGGCCCTTGTATCTTCATTAATTAAACTGAACAGCTTCACTCCTCCCCCCAGCCCCAAACAAGACAAACAACTCATTTTTAAAGCCTAACAACTCGTTTTTAAMGCCTGCTTGCTGCAAACTTGCTTCCCTTCACCCTAACAGCTCCCTGGCAATTTAAAGATTAAATTTAAAGATTAAAATTCCATTTACTGATAGTACCAAAATATTATTTTTGAGAACAACTCACTGTGTCTTCAGTGAATATTAGGGCAGAACAATTCAGCAACTATTCACCGTAGGGCCTGTACCTATTCYAAGTTCAGAATCAAAGTGCCAACTTGTAGTAATTTCTCTTTACAAATCATTTGTTGAAGGATGTTCACCACAAAGGACAAACTTTTTGCAGATAGATTTGGGTACAATATAACAGGAATTGCAGATCAAAGCTCTTTTAGAAGCAGAGACAGTTCAGGTGAATGCAGGTGTGGAACTCAAATCAGCTCCAGAAAGGGATCCTGTTTGATAGGAAAAGGCAGAGTCCACCAGCTTTCCCCAGCAAAAAGCTGTACAAGCTTAGAATAAAACATCTGGGAAGATTAATAAAAACTAGAATGGGAATTTCAGCCTCTGGCAGGGAAAGCCTGTGGGATGCAACAAAAACCCTCAAAAGGACTAAGTGCCCTCCCAGCACATCTGGGACACGTGCATCGAACAAATCACTCCACTTCCATCTTTATTTTGGAATTAAAAACTGAATCTAAACTAAGTACCAGATGAATTTTGAATGAAAACAACATTTTCTTTGACTGCCCAGCACACCAAAAGCAAACCACTCCTAAATGCACTTAGGTGTTATTTTTAGCATGTAYCAGAGCAATTTAGGTAAAGCACATCGACCACACTCAGCCCCAGAATTCATCTTTGCTGTTCTGTGTGAAACACCTCTGAGGTTTTCCATGACTTTTTTTAGCAGTGTAAGTGGAGCCAAGGGAATMAAACAGCTTGCCCTGGTTTTATTGTATGGCAACAAACCTCGAGACCTAGAACAGTGCTGGCTGTGAAACCAGATCTCACACCTATAATAGAACCATGACCGACAGACCCTGATTAAATCTGAGGCCATGTTTAATGCATGTATCTCYGCTCCTCTTACAAAGACATCAAGCTGATGACATGAGATGAAAATGGACAATTAACTCCATCAAAATACCTGAAAGAAAAATCAGCTCCTATTTAAAAGGTCTCACTGCAAAGCAAAAGCTTCTGCAAGCTCAGCTATGGATTCGCAGATGTGAGGGTGAAGAAGTTTACTCACACTGACTTAAATTGTGCTGCCTGAATTGAATTTGGAGAGCTTTCTGTGCTTTGTATCATGCCAAGTTCTCCACCAGCAGCCACCAGTGGGAGCAGGGCAGGGAGCTGGAAGGCCCTGGCTGTGTTCATGGGCATGGCTGCTCCTTCTTTAAAAACTCCATCAGCCCCGAGTGTCTGCTCTACACTACAGCCCCAAAGCAGCACAGAAACCAGCTTACATTGATTACACACTTTTTACTCATTCCATAGTTTTTTGTAGCACAGTGTCAGTAGCTCCAAGGACTAAGACAAAAYCCAGTTGCAATCAAGTAAAAAATACCAGCTCCAGGTCTGTATTCACCGTTTGCCACAGACACAATGGCACCAACCACAAACTTCTTGGAGTGCTCAGACCTTAAGTTTGAGCCCAAGTGAAACCAAATTCCCACATAAAGCCAAGCACAAGCAGAATTCCTGCTGAAACAGAGGAACAGCAGCTCCAGCACTTTCACCAGCGACTTAAGTGAAAAGGTCACCCCATGTCTCCTGATTTCTGCTCAGTAAGCAGTGCTGGGTAGGACAGCAGAACCTTTGTCCTCTGCAGGTTTCACATTCCCATTTTTCAGCCTTCTTCTACACGAGTTGTTCACTCAGATTATTCCAATAAATCTAAACCACCAGCTTAAAAAAAACCCAAGAGGACTTCACCATGCTAACACTGTAACAGTGGTTACCAAATATTTTCTTCATTCTTTTGTGCTTRCTTGACACTATTTTCTTTCCCAGTCTGTCCAAACAGGACATGGATAGCAAGCTGGGACAGAAATGCTCTACCCAGTGCTGATAGAGAGCAGTGGAAAGTGCCATATTCAAACACCACACCTGCCCAAGGAATGCAGCGTCACCTGCGCTCATTCCCTGAGCAAACCCCGCCAGAGCTGCCCGTGTTTACACTTCACAATGAGTAACTGTTTTGTTTAATAATAAAAAAAAAGAAACAGAAACATTTTAGCCACTTCAGAGAGTTTGGATTTACCCACATGTTGGCACCAAGGCTTGGGGCCCCTTTCCACACAGCTCAACCACAGTCACTGGTCAAACACTGGGTTTAAATCACCAGTTTCAGGTACAACTCAAACCACTGGTTTCAGCTCCTCTCCATGAAATAAACAGAATAAACCAGATTTGCTTCCCTTTCACTCCCTATCACCCCAAACCTTTGGTGCTTTGCAGGATGTGCCAGAACTAGAATTAGGGGTGTCAGTAATGGCCAGGAAGGTCATAGCAGCTGCAGCCCCCAGGAAACCAGCCTCTCCTCCTCCTCYTTGCCATGCCATGGAATACACAGTTCCTCCTGAAAATAATCTGGAGACCAATGGAAAAGGGAGGGGAAAGGGCTCTGTGTGGCACAGAAYTGTGGAGAACCAAGAGCTCTTCACCTTTCCTTTGCTCCCAGGAAAGGCACCCTGTTTGCCAYGCCACAGCCTTCACAAGGCACATTGACCCTATTGCTTCTATGGCATGACAAAGTAGGAAGGACTCTGAGAAAAAAACACCCATTTTTCAAAGAAAGAAGGAAATAATAATCTTTTATGTTGCCTGCTCAGTGACAGYACTTCACTCCTCTTACAAATTTAGCTTCAGGCATTTTTTACCAGAAAATAACAAATACTGAAGCACACCCAAAGCCATGCTGGCCTGTGCTGGGGAACTGACCAACACCAGCCCAGTTTCAGTTTAACTTTCTAATTTCAGACCAATAAGTGTCCTACCTTACTGTCTTGCTTCAAAATCAACCACATTTTTCCCTTTCCCCAAACCTTGAAATGAAAACATCCACCTGTGCTGCAGGAAGAAAGCAGCTGGGAGCAGCAGACAGACAGCACTACCTGGAGGTGTTTTGGGGGCTGTTTTTAGATGGAAAAGCAGACAGGAGGGAAGCTTTGTTAGGAGATAAAATGCTGCAACAAACCCGAGGGTTTGCACTGATTTTTTTTCCCCTTGAGGGTCTCAAAAAGRTGCTTACAAGCTCGGGGGGCTCTGAGCTGGGCTGCCTCTTCCTCAGAGAGGAAAACCTCTGCTGACTCCGCACTGAAAACCTTCGGAAGGACTCTCTGCTCCGGGATGCAAAGTGCCTGAAGGAAGAGGTTCTCTTGAAAGGAGTCCTGGTGCCACCTTCCCCTCCACTCCGCTCATGAGCCACCGCAGTAGTGACTAAATTTAGTGCTTCCTGCAAGGATCTCCGCACTGTGCCCATCCACTGGGTCATGTGAGTTTGTGCCACTGTCAGTTTGTCTCCAAGGTAATCCATTTTTTATTTTTTTCCAGCAGAGATGAAATATCAATATTCAGTAGCAATTAAAATATATTCTCCTTAACAACCCTGATTTATTTTGCAAAAAGTGATTCCGTGTATAAAATATTTCCAGCTAAGGTAAACAGCATCGCACTATCACCCTCAGCATATTCCTAAAATTAAATAACCAAAGATGTGAGGTGGGAGATTGGTATTTTTCAAGTAGGAAAAAATAAAAGACTTTTCCTACTTACAATCGGCTTTGCAGAGTTCCATCAAAATATGTTTAATTCAGCCATGTTAAAGAGATAAATCAATGTTTAAATCCTGACACAGTCACTTGAAACGAGTCCATTTGCAAGCAGAGAATTAGGTTTTCACTCTCTYATTTCAGAGCAGGAAAAGCAACTCCCTTTTTAAGCCAAGTTTTTGTTCTGCTGTAAATATCAGAAGGACAAAACAAATCTTATTCTCCTGGCTCGGCCGCTCGACAGGTGAGAGTACACTGACCAAAGTTCTGGTGCTCCTATACAATCCATTTAGCAGCAAATCGATTAGATCTTCTAAACAATGAATCCAGCTCCTCCTCAGGAAACTCTGCAGCAGGCTGTCAGCAGCAGAATCCCCTCCTCACCAGCATCCCTGCTGCCTCCGGAGCCATCCTGGAGCTCTCCCGGGCGGGCAGAACTGCGGAGCAGCGCAGGGAAACGCGTCCAGCCCTCCCGGCGGGGCTGCTCGGAGCCTGCCAAAAGAGCTGCTGGATGACATCAGCTCCTCTGCTTCCAAGTGGGGGACAAACACAGCGACTGTCCCCACTCCTCCTGTGCTCACATGGCTCTGGGTGCACAGCTGTTTGCAGCACGGCTGCCTCCCAGGCTGGCTCTGCTGAGGCACACACGAGGTTGCAAGCAGGAGAACGCTGCTGCTGCTGCTGCTGCCGCCTCTGGAATGCTGATCCCTCCTCTCTGTCCCTGTGCTCCGGGGAGGAAACAATGAGGAGGTGACCAGCCGCAGAGGTCTGCCCAAGGAAGGATCTGGGCTGGGCTTTATTATAGTACAGGCAGGGTTCCCATGGCAACGCAGGGAACAGCATCTGCTGGCTCCGGAGCAGGCAGGAGTTGCACAGATCTATTGGAATGATTCATAGTTTGCATACGTCACGTGGACTTGCTGATTTTAACCCTTCCTGGGGAACGTGGCTCTGCCAGGGAACGTCTCACACCCACAGCAGAAGATTCCCACTGGGAATCCTACACCTACACCCTCGTCCTGCTGCTCACTGGGCACCTGGGCAGTGCCAGCACCTGTACCAGGCTCGCTGTGCCATTCATGGCCTCAAAAGAGGACACGTCCCAGCCAGTGACTGCTATCAGCACAGGATAATGATTAAGCCARAGGCTCAAAGCAAAGCTGAACAGGTCTGACCATTGGAAGCTGKTTTTTTCCACATTTCTACACCATTCCCTGTTGTGAGGAACAGCTCCACGTCCTTCCTAAGCTCTGCTCCCTCCCCAGCTGCTGGGAGACCACGGGGTCAGTACCACAAACCCAAAGTGATTGAGGGTAACGAGAGGACCCCAAGTGTCACCAGCCATGGAATCCTGGAACAGCCCACTTGGGAGGACAGCAGGAATAAAAGCTTTGAGTTTAAATCAATAAATCTCAGTTTATGAYGTAAGTTTGGACTTAAAAGTCCAAAGTCAAGCTGTGACTAGTTCAGGACCAAGGGGAAAGAGGCAAGACAGGCACGCTGGGAGCTGCTCGCTTCTCTTGTTTGTTCAAGGGGGTTTGTGGCTGTTGCTTAATTCGCCATACAAAGTACCATAAACTTGCATCAYCCTCTGCTCCTCTGAACTATCCAGGAAGAGATTCAATGGAACAAAAAATTTCTAGATAACATTTGATGCAATGGCTCTTGCGCAAGGTTCATTGTATCAGAAATGTGCCTTGCAGACATGCATGAACTCAAGATACCCGGAGGAAACAGGGTGCCTTCCCCTTTTAATCCCTGTTTTTAGGAGCTCCACCAACTTGCAACTTATCTCCAGGAAAACTTCACTGACAACTATGTAGCTTTCCCTAACTTATTCTCATTTCTGAATGTACTTGTTTCGAACGTTTGCAAATTAGCAGCCTTATAAAAGCCCTCGGTAATCAAAGAAAATCCAGCCAACAGAGAAAATCCCTTCCTCCCTGCCCCCCCCAGCTCTTCTCTTAAAGAGTTGTAGGGTTATTTTTGTATGGAAATGGAAAAAGATAGTTTTGACCAGACTCCCCAAGAGCAGGGTGTTTCTTAGATTTGTAAAGAAATAGGAAAAAAATAAATTTATCTACCAGAGTTATGGATAATCCTTCACAAACTATGGAGATCCTGCATCCAAGSCTGGAATTTAAGACTTAGTGCACATTTTCATGCTGTTAAATTTAAGTGTGATATTTCAAACATCTGTGCCTTTGCAAGTGCAGCTCTGTGCCTGCTGCAGTGCTGGGATTGTGCACTCTGCCATTCCAGAGGGTTTCAGGCTCCATCTGATGCAGGAGCCCCTGAAATAGCAGCCCAAGAGCTCTGCCTGGAGCTGCCATGTGAGTTAGTCAGCAGCTCCTCCACCTCACCAGGATGGGCAGAGCAGAACACAAATTTAACTCCCCATCTGGAATATCACCTGGGGCAAACAGGGGGAGAGGCAGAGCCAGATTTCACCCAGGATGCAGAGAGCAGAACGCTCCTACAGCTCGCTGCAAGGACTCCTCACATGTGCATGGAACTTGAAGGATCTTAAAATGCTCTAGAGAATATATTCTACTTTTTCATTATACCTCTCCTGGAAAAGAATGTTATACTAAATATACAATTTTTGTCCTCAGAAGATTGGAAAACTGCTGACTTGAGTCTTTCTGCAATACTAAATTTAGGATCTTCTGGCACCACGTGAACACACTGCTGGCTATTGAAGCATCTAAATTACTGCTTAGATTTACACCTCAATTAACATCAGGGCAAAATGCTTTGGAGAATAATCCAGATGAACCTTCACCATCAAATTCAAATAGTCAGAGATTTTTCCAGCACTTCAGCTAAACTTGCAGGGGAGTGGAACAAGATGAGCTTTAAAGTCCTTTCCCTTGGAGGYTGTGGCCAMCTTCCACTATCCCAGGTTGCTCCAAGCCTCATCCAACCTGGCTTTGGACACTTCCAGAGATSCAGGGGCAGCCACAGCCTCTCTGGGCACCCTGTGCCAGGGCCTCACCACCCTCACAGGGGAGGATTCTCTAACTGGCCCCCAGCCCAGCAGAGTTCTGGCTGAGTGAGAGTTTGTTCCTGAACAAGAACAGCACAAGATGATCTTCTGCCCTTGACAAATTCAAGTGATTATCTCACTCWGGGGCTGTCAGGGATCTGCAGCTCCAGAAAACAGAGCACATACACACAGCTACCCAAACTGCATGACTAATTACCTCAGTATAAATGGGACCTCGTTATTCAAACATTGCTGGATACTTCCATTATTAACATCTATTCCACCTACAGCTCAAAACCACAACCCTGCACAAAGGCCTAACAACCCTTGTTTCTCCTCTTATTCAGTAGAAAACAAAATTCCATGGTTACATTATATTTTCCAAAAGCCTCTCACAGCTCATTTGGGGCCTCACCTGCTYTCAAATACATGTAATTATGTTAATGACTCTGTGGGACTGCAAGGTCAATTCAAAGAAGGCCTGAAAGCAGCAGAGCAAAGCACACACAACCCAGGAGGGGCAGTGGGGACTTGCAGCCTCTCTGTGGGTGTGGGTCCTTCCAGCCCATGGGGTTCCCCTGCCACCAGCTCCACCCCAGCACCATGGAATGGGGAAGGAAACCCAGCTGAAGACCCACCAAGACACCTGGGAGTAGTTTTCACCTCAGCTGGGTCCCCTGAAGGATCCTTTGCCAGCAAAGCAGATGGGACAGAAGCAGAAGGATGGAAAACCTTAGTCTGSACTAAGTGTGACAACAGGTTCTGCTCTTCCCATGTGCAACCTCAGTCAGGAATTCACTCTCTGATGGGTTCCTCCTATCACCCCCTCCCCCAATCACTCCAATTAGCAACTGGCATTAATTGAGGCATTTCCAAAGGATTTTCTGAGCCATCATCCCACCTACAAGCAGCAGCACCCAGCACTTGTGAGGACCACAGCAGCTCCAGTCCCAGCTTGTGACACCCCTGGGAGCAGAGCCTGCCCTTGTAAGGCTGTCCCAGCCCTGCATTCCACACCAACTCTCCCTCTRCTTCATTAGTAAGAGCACTTAATTTAACCTCTTGTGCTTGGCATGATGGACTATTTAAAGATGCACCGCTGGGCTCGGTTGCACAGCTCCAGACTAAATTACTCTTGGGCTCCTCAGACATGACAAACAACTCATGGTTTTATGGGCTCCTTGGTTTTGCCTCTGTGTTCTGTGTTTTGCCAATGGAACTGTCACATTCCAAGAAGGAGCAGCAAGCATTCCTTACTACAGCCTGAATTTCTCACATCCAACACCCCCATCATGAAGATTTTACCATGTCACCTTCCAATTCTCATTTAAAGTAAAAAAGAAATGCTTGGCTGCACCTCAGAGAGGGAGCAAAGCTCAACAGCTGGAGCAGAGGAGCTGCTCCATGGCAGATACCCAGCTTGCCTCCATTCCAATCAGGAATTCCCATGACACTTAAAACCACCAAGGCCTTTTGTCTTTGGCTCTGTTATCTGTTCTGTTTTGTGGGTTTTTTAAAATTTTCATGGTGATACAATAATGCAATTCACTGAGATGCCCAAACAGCCTCACCTGTAGGCAGTTACTCCCCAGTCAAAAGAAAAAGGGAAAAAAACCAAGAGAAAGCAAAAAGAGTGGAATGGATGGAGTGTTTTAACACAAGGACTTTGGACAGTATCCATACAAAGAAATCTCTTTTGTAACCTGAAACCCCAGGTATCTCAATATTTACACCAAATATTTGTTTTTTATTCTTACTTTCGTTTTCTACTGAAATTAAGCAAGTTACACTCACAGCTACAGCTCTAATTAAAGGTTATTCACAATCTTGGACAACTTGCAGAGAGACCTTGGTATTAAAGGTGTTCTCTTTGCACATACCATCTACAAGAGGCTGAAATTCCATACTTTTTCCTTCTGCTAGGTAATTTTAAAAGCCCTCAGAGGCCTCACAAAGCAGTGAATAAGGAGAGGCTGTGAAAACAACAGGTTCTGCATCAATACTGGGAAAGTTTATACACTGATAGGAGAGGTTTTTAAAGAAAGGTGCAAAAGCATTTCATAAAAGAGCCCATCAATGGCTACTTTAAAGATTTTTTTTTTAACAGAGGTAAAATGTAAAAAAAAAAAAAAAGATTAAATCTGCATTTCTTGTTTTCCTTACAGAAGTACCCTCGTGATAAATAAAACACTAATAGTTTTCATGACTGAATGAATGCTCCACATACTTGTTTATACCTGCCAGAGTAATTTTTCCATTCTACTTCCACGGTGATCCTTGATGGGATCAGCAAAAAAATGAACTTTCCCATTTTATTTGTAATCAGAAAGTCAACCATCCTTTCTCTGCCCACGATTCTGGGCACTTTTGCAGCAGCATGTCATTATTTCAAGATTAATAAAAATCTGTAAATAAAGGTAACTGTGAAATAAAATTTTTACTCCAAGTTTTTAAACAATTTAAATGCAAATACCAGTCATAACTGCAACAACTTAAGTAGAACAGTATTTCAGAAAATGCCAATTCTTTTGTCCCCCAAACTAGGTTTCTCCTGAACTTAAGCAAGCYCCAGTTAAACATCCTGAACATACACAGCTTTTGTGCCTTGAATTGTTTCAGTGTAAAACAAAGCTATCAATGTTAAAGCTGAGGAAACCAGCTAAAAATACACGAGGTTGTTTGCAAGCCCATGTCCATAATCCTGCAGCACTTCCCTTCTAGCTCAATGGAGAAGGAAAAACTGAAAAAACAGAAACAGGAAATTCCTACAGCACTGCAAAGGACTAAAACAATTTTCTTTACATTTGTTTATGTCCAGGGGATCRAGCCAAGCAAAAGATGGATGGTTACAGGTTGTTTTTAATTTGTACAAACAAAAATCCAGGATGAAGATGTCTGCAAAGGATCTCCCTACACCAGGAGGGAAAACAAAATAATGCCAGAGCCAGGGCTCTCCTGGCAAGTCCAACATGGAACAGCTGCTGCTCCATCACTCAACTCAATGGACATGTTAAGCACAGATAACCACAAAACATCTTCAAAAGAGAGTTCTTGGGCACAGAACGTGGCCTGAAATACTTTCACTGCTGAACTTTTCTCCCAGGGCAGGCAGGGTGAGCGGAGTGCACAGAAACAAGCAGAACAAACACGCKGCTCCTGCTCCACACCACCTGCCTGAGGAGGTGTCAGAGCATTTGTTCTCCTCACTGAGGCTGCTCAGGAAATCTCCAGCTACTGAGGGCTCAGATCTGACTCACAAAATTCACAGGACACTCTGAAGGAAGAGCTTTTTTTTTTTTCATGGAAGGGATTTCCTTCTTCAAAGATCAGTAACAAAGAGCTGCTTCTGAACCCACGGCAGCTGTTCCCGGTGTGATCACACACTGCCCAAGGCCTGTCTGAACACTGCTCTTCCATCCTCTCCCTAAAAATCACCATTCCATGTGGAATCAGGCACTGCTTGATGGCAATAAATTGACCAAACAYCAGCTGTAAGTTAATACAATAATTCCTTCACCCATTTTAACCCACTTGATGATGAGAGCAGAGGATTTATCTGAGATGGCTGTATAACCCTGAGTRCACCCCCCTTCCTTTACTTCCAGGTCTCTCTGCTCTTACTGCCTCCTCTTCCTCCCAGGCCCAGCATAACARCCCCATGTTCCCACATTCCCCCAGCCCTCAATCCATTCTGCCTCCCCTTAGGTGCCAGGGATTTATTGCTCTCCACCATGAATCACTAAACCAAACACGACATTTTTCCAAGGCTCCAGATTTCCCTGAAGTTACACTTTAAGAACACCTGTGTCCTGCAGTACAAATCCTGTGGCATCCTGAGGAAAGTCCTCCACAAAGAGCTACTTTCCCTGTGCCCAAGCAGCTCCCTAAAATCACCATTTCCTTTCAGCACAGTAAACACTCACTGGCTGCATGGACAACTCACCACTGCTGAAGGCACAGGAACAATAGTGGGAACTTGGCTGTCTCCCAGCATCAGCAGCACGGACAACAGCTTGGGAAAGCAGGAACTGAGTCAAAACAACTTTAGATCAAAATATTACGAGGGAGGCAGTGAAGTTACCTCTGCTTTGTGTGTGTAAATGAGGTTTAACAATTCTCTTTAGCCYTGTGTTACAGAATGGTTTGGGTCGGAAAGGACCTTAAAGATCATCCCTTCCACTATCTCAGGCTGCTCCAAGCCCTGTCCAACCTGGCCCTGGACTCTTCCAGGGATGGGGCAGCCCCAGCTTCTCTGGAGAACCTGTGCCAAGGTCTCACCACCTCACAGGGAAGAGCTTTTTCAGAAGTATATTCACAATTCCAGATTTAAAATAAGAGGAGCGAGGGCAGGCACAGTCAGCCCCACTTCCAGCTGCTCTGAACCTGGAACAACACAGTCACTACAAAAAAAAATGACCAGGTCTAGAAATGATTACATCTTACTCAATGAAACCCTTATTGCAACAAGTTAACCTAGAATGTGCTATTCCATGTGAGCATTTTATGGTAAATTAAACTTAATGCCACAGCTCATTAGAACAAACTGCTGTGCCCTGAGCACGTGTCCCTGGCTGGGAGCAGGGATGTGGCTGTGGGCCAGCAGCACTGCCTGGTGGAACAGCACTCCCTCGTGTTCCCACTGGGAACGGGGCTCCTGAGCCAGGCTGACCTGTCTGCCTGCTCTCAGCAATGCCACAGACACCACAATTCCTCTTCTACAGCAGCAGCCAGGAATTGGGGAAATGCCTTTCCAGATTTTCCTGTGCAAGGGCGTCACTTACCCAGGTTATTGACAGATAACCCAGGTTATCTGCTCCTGCTGGCACCAGGACAGCTCACACCTGGGTGGGAGGGGTTTTCAACACTGGAAGAAACATCCCCACCACCAAAAGCAAATCCYAAAAGGGAAGAGCAGCACAGTCCAGAGGAACTTTCCAGAAGTGCAGAGAGAGGGAGGGCACAGCACACCTGCACAGAGCCCCTTCCCTCCCTCAGGGCAGGGATAACCCCCTTGAGAGCAGGATGAGCATCACCCATGSCTCCAGACAATGATTTCAGTTTCCTTCCATCACCAACCCACCTCCTCTCACAGTGACACATCAGGACAGTGGTTATTAACCAGCTGCTGCTTCCTTCAGAGTCACCTGACAAAACACATCAAAACTACTCTTTAAAGGTAGCAACCAAAATCTTGTCAAAACAAACTCTAAATCTTACTTCTTCCTTAAAAACCCCAATTTTCTTTTGATTTTGCAATTGTTCAATTCATGACTATCAATAAAGAACAAGGTCTTTTTAAACCATCACAGTGCTGCAGAGGAACGTTTTATTTAAAACAAGCATTTGCTTTGAGCGCTTTCAGGATTAGCATTTATTTGCTGTTTGAAAAATGACAAGTGCCAGATTGGAAAAAAAAMCCCAGTCCATCAGGACTGGTACCAGCATGGGCAGGAGACCCACCACCATCCATTCCAGAAAGCCAAAACTGAGCAGTGAACCAGAGCAAGAATTGCTGACAACTGAGAAGGCCAAGGGCAGGAACAGAACCACCAGAGCACACCAGAGGTTGTGTCCACCAGGAAGCCAAAAAAACCCTGGTTCTTGGACAAAGGGCATTGGAACAGGAAACCCCAGAGCTGTGGCTGCACACCTGGCACGACCAGTCTGACCCTGTGACTGATGAAAACCATGGAGCTGCACCTACAGGGCATCCTGTGCAAGCCAGACCTAAAGGTGTCTTGTACCAACGGCAGCAGAGCTCCTCACCAGCTGGAACAGGGGTGATGGATACCCCATACACACTGGAAAATACTCATAAGTATACAAGCTGTGGAAAAAAAGGTGTCACTGGACACAAAGACACTTCTCAGAAACCCAGAGGTGTCACCCACCCACAGAATGCAGATGTGTGGTGGTCACACCACTGCACACGGGCTGGGGCAGACCACAGACCCTGCTGTGCYCAGCAAATGCTGTTTGTCACAGCCAGACACATCCTGCCCGGAGATCAGGAGAGCAATCAGCAAGGAAYTGGCAAAGAGCTGGCACTGAGTGATGTCCCACAACTCCACCACTGCAGGAGTAAAGCAAAGACACAGCACAGGAGAGGCAACCCAACAGGAACTCCATGGAGCAGCTTTAAAAGCACATTTTTGTTATAGTRCTTTTTAATTAAGAGTTGTAGCTTCTTCAGGTATGTCTGCCTAATGAATAAAGCATCTTAGCTCCCCAAGACAGATTAAATAACACTTGACAACCAACCCCAGCATCTCTGGTTACTCCTGACTGTAAGTAGAGAGAACAGATAAGTATCTCCTTAGTAGCCTCCAGCTGCAACAGCAGCACAGAAAGTGACAGAAGGCACAACTGTGCATGTCCCTTAAATTTCTTTTTTTAACATCATGAATATCAGAGCTGTCATTCTAATATTTTCTTGCAGTAAATCAGGAAGTGTGCATGARTGAAAGTGAGTAAGGAATGCTCCAGGGCCTCTAAAAGAGAATATACACCCAGAAAATACAACATTCTGTTCTGTTACAGCCTAGAACTGCACAACACTGGAGCTCACTATCCCAGGCACCTTGTGGACTGATCCAAAGTTTAGGTTGGTTTGGGATTTTTCCCCTGGCCTTATGGAAAATCCCATGTCAAAGCAAGAGCAGGGACAGAGCTCTTTCACATTTCTCACACTGAAAAACCATGAAAAACATCCACCCCCTCYTCACACTAATGACTAATTTTTTAGTTTGCAATTTAAAGGAGGCTTTTCTCTTAAAAATACAGCTGGTCAAATAAAAGAACTGAATTAATGTCCAAGCACTTCCATGTTCTATGCTACTACAGTCTCCAGGAGGAACAGGTCAATAAAACCCCCAGTTCYTCAAGCACAACTTTCCCTCCCAGCTGCAAGGAATTCACAGTGGGCAATCTCAACTCACAGCTGATCAAAGGACACACAGGCAAGGATTGCAAAAYTCAAAATGAGAGAAGGAAACTCTTTGCTACAGTTTTAAAACATAGCAGCAAAACAGCTAACATGAAAAGGTTTGRTGCTGATCACATGCTGAATTGACAGCTGAAAAAATGAAGATCAAYGCAAACTACAACAAGCAAATGAAACCTGATCTTTGATGAGTACGGGAGAAATTAAAACRTTAATTAGTTCAAAGCAGTACAGTATTTATTCATAAAGGCTTTTCAGCTCAAATTCATGCTTTAKAAATGTGAACGTTTCAGACACACAGCAGCCCCTGTGCAAAGCTGGCAGGGCAGCACAGTCAGAGCCTGCTAAAAAGAGCTTTTCGTGACAGACAGCCCTGAGGAGTGCTGGAAGAGGAAGTGCTCACCRAGACATCGAAAGCCACGAAGAGTCAAATTAAAAACAAGTAAGGAACTGTAAAAATGACACATTCCTAAAGCTGTTTTCCTGGAATAGCAGTGGCTGTACCAGCAGCAGGGCAGGAGGGTTCTGGGGCAGCAACCCCAGAGCCAGGCAGAGCTTTTACACAAAGAGGGAAGAATATTCCTAACACACACCTAAACCAAACCACAACTCCCATGGTTCTGCATAAACAAGGAAGAAACGTTGATTCCTGAAAGGGTTTTCCAAAGCACATTCGGGTAGTCGACAGTTTTGAGTATTAGAGATAAAACAGCCTTTCTCACCCAAAATAAATCCTGAGTTTCATGTTAGTACTCAAAAAGGAACTGCTGAGGAAAGCTTCAGCACACAGGRGCACTCCCAGGATTTCTGAAAAGAGTGGAACCAGCCAGCTCTGGGAGCACACTTACCCACAGATACTGCAGGAACTTCAGCAGACGTGGACAGTAATAATACTCCATTTTCCACAGCTCCAAGTTAACGCCAACCCATCCCTGTTGCAGGCAGCTCCCGGGCTCTCCCCGCCTCCAGCACCAGTTAAAAGCAGAGTGGAGCAATTAAAAGCAGCATGAATAATGTAATAATGTTCTGAGTGTGTCTGGCCCCACGTCACCACCACCACCAGGAGCTGGGGCTCCTCAGGAGCAGTCGCTGAGCTACCGGCGGCAGCACGTGACTTAACCACTTGTTATTGAGCAGCCCACTGCTCCCAACTCCGTAATCTGGAGTGGCTCAGGCTGGAATTAGTGACAGGACTTTGGGTTTTGCAGTAAAGGCCCTGCAGGAGGAAAGGGAAGCTCTAAAACCCCTCAGTTATGAAACGCTCTGAACAGCGGCGGGGTCGCTCRCTGACCTTGTTTTGGGTGATGCACAGGAAAGACAAAAACCCACACATGTAACAAGAGGAGCTGCTGTTTTTATGTTCTTTGAATATAAAAATGTCTTTTGTGAAGGAGAAGAAATAGACACAACCAAGTAACATTTTATACAGCCCTGGAATGTTCCCAGGGAACGAAAACTGCCAAAAAAGGAAGAAAGCCCAGGCAGAGCTTTACCCACCCCCGGGTCGTCCTCCTCGGGCTGGGTCTAAAATAGAGAGTGGTGGAGTTGTTGGACATCAGCAGGGGGTGGTTTGTGAAGAGCAAAAATGGGAATTGTAACACTGTTTCTTTTTTACTTACATCCTTTTTTGATAGGAAAAGGAAAGATAAGTGACAGGAGCCCATCCAGAGAGGGCAGCCTGTCCCCTCCCAGCACTGCTCCAGCTCTCACCCTTCCCAGGGAGGGACAAGGTTGAGGTGATACAAAACAGCCTCCAAGATGCTGCTTGAAATTTTGATACTTCAAGGAAASTACCTCTCACTTTCCTAATCACCCCCTATGAATTCCTGTAGAGTTCAACCAAAGTATTTTTATTTTCTTCCAGGTTGCATCAGTTTTTGGGATAACAGAACAACTCAAGACGGGGTTCAGAAGGAACAAAGCTCCAGTATCAGAGGCTTTACACAATGCAGAAAAAGAGAAGGTGTGGTTTTCAGTGGGCAGGAGACAGACCTGTCATGGGCAGAACTGAAAACAACTGGTGAACTGTGACAAGCCAAACCATAAATTCATCTGCACATGTTTATAAAATATTTATCTTCTCTCCCTTGCACTTCATTTCCAAGATATTTTAGGAGTCAACTCATGATTTTCTTCAACAAATCCTTCTCCACCCACACATCTCAGTCTCATAYAAATGCATCTTTCTATGGAGACCATTAGAGAGATTTTCCTCCCTAAATGACAAAAAAAAAAAAGCCCAGACTTTAATATAAAATAAATAAATAATATGTTGAGAGACTTCAAAATAACTTCTGCCTACACCAGTCCTAGTAGCAGTGCTCTGTTTTAACTCCCCAAAGCTGCACTAAAGCTGCTCCATCTCCAGCTGAAGGTGCAATTCCTCCAGCCCCACAGCACAAGTGCAGCTCCTTTATYTGGAGGATGAGTCCCAGCACACATTCCTCAGGTCTTCATTCCCAACACTCTTATCAGTCTGGGTGACTCAATCAGGAATCCAGGCTTGTGACTGAACGTCAGCTCTGATGGCATCACACAGTTTATGGAAACACCTCCTGAGCCCTGTGGCTGCCCCTGGATGTGCAGGTAGGGCACTGAGAGGGAACAGCCCCACATGCAACCACAGGTACCAGCCCAGAGAGGGTCTGATTGCTCAGGGCTCACACCTGTCCCTTCACCTGCATTCCAGGTCCAAAGGAAAAGATCCCTACACRGCCCAGGCTCTGAGATTTGCAGCTGAGTCTGTGAGAGAAATCCCTCACTGTCCAAAGCACAGAACTTAATTTTTATACCTACTCTGTGCTGCAGCAGGGCTAAAAGAGAGGGAAGTACCAGCCATAGTAAAACCACAGATGATGACAGCCTAGCAGTGATGCTGAAATCTTTATAAAAGCCTTCCTCTGTTTTTTAATCAATACAAACTTAAAATAGCTGAACAGTGTGATCTAGATGAGTGTTAAATCTCCAAAGTATCATCCTTTGCAATTTCAAGCACCAATCCCATATTACCACTTGTATTTTGCAATGGTTGATTTCAAAGTCATCCTATGTAATGTTCTAAAAGCCTAATTACAAGCAGATTCTCTGGAATATAATCACAAATAAATTACTTCTCCAGAGGTAAATTATACTACTGAACCTTACTTCCATTTGGAATTGTGCTTATCCATAAGAACCTAGCTCATCAGCTGTCCTGGAAAATGCCATTCAAGCAGCTGTTTACTATCACAGACAGACGTGGAATAATGCAACTAATTGATTCTAGTCAACACATTTGGCAAATATAAAAGGCTATCAATATCAGTTCTTTACTGCTTTAGTGGTGAATGTGAACTAAAAAGAATTGTTTATTCTACAACAAGACTTGTCACTTTGAGCACTCAGCCCCACCAGAACAACACCAGTATACCCTCACTGACCAGCAATATGGACTGGGGAATATATTTTGTCACTAAGCCACAAGGAAAAATAAGTAACTTCCCAATTACACAGACCAGAAACTGCTCAAAGCAAACAGCAGCTCGATGCCACACTTCCATCTAATCCCCCTTTCAAGGGAAATTCAGACTGTGGTGGGATTCCGGGGAAATAGGGGATCTGACTGTGGCTCCCGTGGCTCTTTCCTGACCCCTCGTGTCTGTCCAGCTCACACAGCTCGGATGTGTCTCCAGCAGAGGGGAGTGTTGGAACGTGCTGACAGAACTGGGAACTGCGGCTCCGCACCCAAAATCTCTGTTTTCTCCAAGGGAAACAACGGCATAACCTTGGTGCAGAAGAAATGGTTCGGTTTTACATAATCTTCTGCAGTGCCTCTGTGGGGCTTTGGAAAACATCAGCATGGTGTGTTTTCCACCTCCCAAATGCAAGTCAAAGCCCTTGYCATGCACTCACTCACACTTTGCACCCAGGAGGAGCAGGCTGCCCTTTGGCTCYCATGGCACTGCACAACAATCACACCCGAGGAGCCTTTCCAAAGCAACACAAAGGAGCAAAGCACTCGAATCCTCCTGRATTCCACACAGGTCAGCTTTCTCTCTTCATGGAGCTGAGTCTCCCTTTCCAACCTTCCCTTCTCAGGCAACATTTGGTGAAGCTGAAGGATAATTCTGAGTAACCTCCCAATTAACAATGAAATTAGATAAATACAGCTGTTGTTCTCCAAGTACAGCACCTGAACAGTTCCAGTTATCCCAGCACTACTTCCAATACCCCTTCTGTCCCACATTTCCTACCTGGCCAACACCCCCTTCATATATTTGCACTATAAGCTGATGACACATAACTTTTAGGGGTTGGATAAATGCTCATTCTGTCAATAACCCAAATTCCCCAAGATGAACCATGCTAAGAATGGGAAAGAAAAAGGGACATCAGCCCTTGGATACCTTCCATGAAGCTTAAAGACTAGAACTGAAGAACAATCTGAGCCCACTTCCAAAACTCCAATTAGGAAATTCGTTTATAAAATCCTTACAGGTTTAGGTGTTCTCTTTTCCTTTGCTAGAAGGAAAGAAACCAGTGGGTTTCTTTTCTTTTTTATATTTTTGTGTGTTCTCTGCTAAAGAGCTGCAAACAGCAGAGTGAGCCATGACAGAAGAGGGCAGAGCAGCACCTCACTGCAGAGAGTGCTGGCAGAGACAGGACAGGGGAGGTGTGACCTTGGGACAGTCCATGGGACAACATCCTTCAGTCTCCACTTTCCAAATCCTTTCTTTCCCTCAGGAAACATTGATATTTCATTTAGTGCACATTTTTTGGAACATCCAGACCTTTGTTTCATATTTCAGAGCAACAGCTGGATTTAGGAAGCTATTTCACAATATAAAATTTCTCTGAAGGTTGAAGTCAGGACATCCTTCTGAAACCRAGGAGAACAGAACCCAACAACATCAAGCAGGAATTCACCTCAACAATTTGTGTGTTAGAGACAAATCAAACCACCCAAAATGTCAGCTGTGATCTCTCACAGAAACACTTCTCTGCGTGCTGCTGACAGAAAGACAATTAAACCCATCATTTCTCAGGCTGAGACACACTTCTATTTGTCTGCACAAGCTGAGAAAACAACAAAAACCGTAATGCTCTAGAGCCATCTTGAGTTCAGGATGAAAATTCTTCACTCAGAAAGCAAACTGAACAAGCTGCAAGGCTGAGGCTTGGTGTTGGAAGCTTTGGCAGGGAGCAGTGGGGTGGGATCCCAGGGAGGGGCAGCCTCACCAGTTCAACTCCCAGCAAATGCTTCTCTGCTTGGCAGACACATCTTCCAGCACAGCCCTTTGTAGAAAGGAAAACAGAGCTGCAGCTCCCTGATCCCACCCCAAACCCTCCTCCAGGGTCACATACCAAACCAAAATCTGATCTCCTCTCCTTGTAGAAACTGTGGTGGCTCCTCTGTGCAGACACTGAGGAAAAGTCTGTTCCCTCTGTTTTGTCTGAGCTCTGCTTGTTCCACTCCTTCCTGGGAGCCTGAAAAATACAGATATGAATGTGATTAAGTACACATGCATATGCACATACATATATATATATATTATATATATATATATATATAATGTCTTTTGGAAAAAAAAAACAAAACAAAACTGGAGGAAACTCAAAGCTGAAAACACAAAATGGAAAAACATTATAGCCATGAACATCCTACACTTTAATCATAGAATTATAGGACCATTAAGGTCTTTTCCAACTAAATCCAACCTCTGGATCTCATTCACATGTCACCGTGTGAAGGGAATCTCTTGCCTTTCACCCAGGTCAGAAAAGGAGTGGAGTTTCACAGACAAATGGAGGCCATTCACCCAGTAAAAATAAAAATAAATTTTGCTTCCTTCAGATAAAGACAAAAAACAAAGAGATCCAAAAAGATCACTGCTGACAACTCATAAAATAAACTCAAATTACTTCTTTTCAAGTAAATATAAAATTGCAGAGTTAACAATTGAACCTCCAGGTTCACAGCATTACAAAAACAATAAGTACACTTTTTAAAGCTTTTTCAAGCTCTTCACAAAAACACCAATAAGTATTTCTAGACTTGAAGCAAAAATGAGGTCATCTAGTGCAACAGCCATTATTTAAGAAAAGAGAACCCAAAAAGAATGAACTCCAGTGAAAAGTCTGGATCTGCTGCCTTGCTGCAGGGTGCTGAGAAGCACTGCAAGGACACAACTAAATCCTTAATAAAGAAAAGCTCAGCTACAGCTGCATGACACACTTGGCTACCATTTGAAAATACCTTTTTATCCTCATGGAAGAATGGCTCTGACTGAGCTGACACCTTGTGCTTCCACGAGTTATCCACATTTTCCAAGGGGAAGCTTGGCCTGGATCGATGCAGGTCCTTCCTTGCCCTCAGATCCTGCATGAGGGGCAGGCTGTCCCTCCCTTGGCGGCATTTTTCCGAGTAGGAYCGTCTGAGATCCGCGGGGACAGTCCCAAACCCAGACATGTAGCCCTTCCAATCAGTCTTACTTTTGAAAGAGTCACCCTCACACATTTTACTTGAGCTGTCTTTGCTTCTCAGTGTAGAGCTCCTCACAATGTTTTTGCTCCAATCGCCCTCTGGAGTCACCTCCAAGAATTGTTCTTTTGTCACCAACTTCTTCTGCAAGAGCCCATCATCAGCCTTTAGGGACAACTTGGAGGCCAGATTGACTTCCAGCCTCTGCTCTGTACTCACTGCATTTATGGGCTGTACCTTTTCAATTACAAATTTTGCACCCTGATTTCTGGAGGTCAAGTTCACTTCCTCATCCTCATCGACAATGAAAGTTTTCTTCCTAGCAAATTCCACAGGTGAATTTACAAACTTCTCTGGAAAAATGCTGCTGGGGTTTCCCCAGTAAGGTGGGCTGACCTTTCTGTCTTTGGACTTCTGCTTATCAAATTCAGGGCTCCGCAGTTCCAGTTTCTCTTTGCTCTTTTCATTTAGGATTAGTTTCTCTGGCCTGTGCTGCTCTTCAGCACGTTCRCCTGGTTTGTTATTAACTGAATAGTGGTCTGATCCACTCTTCCACTCATTCCAGCTGTAGGTAAGAGTCATTCTCTCCGACACATTTCTTTTGTTCTTTGATCTCTCCCAACTCAGTGAGCCGAGATCTTCAGAGAGYTTCTCCTGAACTTTACTGGCCTTTGCTGATTCTTCTTTATATTCTGCCATAAGTGCATCAATATCGAGAATTTGGGATCTGTACCCATCCTCAGCCTTCCTCCCAGGCAGATCAGAATTACTGTCACTCCTTCTCTGGGGGCCCAGCTCACTGTCCTTGCGCACCTGTGTGGATTGCGGCGGGGACCAGGGCTCGTGGTAAGAGGAGATYTTCCTTCTGCCACTCTTGAGATCAGCCTGAGCTGTGCTTTCCACATCATGTTTTAACAGGAAAGCATCAACATCTATAATTTTGTCTTTAGAATGATCCAGACCCTTTTCGCGATGCTGTTGGTTATCTTTCCTAGACACGTGAAAATTACCAAATGCAACATTTTTGGAGAAAACGGCATCTTTTTCATCTTCTTTGACCCAATCCTTGCTAATACGCGCTTCCCAGGAGTCTTCTCTACAAGTTGAACTTGTCAYATTTTTATTTGGTTGCTGCAATAAAGGTTTGGACCTTCCAGGAAAAACAGGGTCCAGATTAATTGCTGCTGCCTCGTTTGAACTAGAAACMGTATTAATTTCACTTGCACTGGGAGCACCAACAAAGCTTTTCTCTTTTTTGATACCAGGAACCTGATAAGTCACTGCAAAATAAGTTGCCTTTGGCTCAAAGACAGAACTCTGATGTTTCGTGTAATCATCAGGACTGCCAAGAACAGCTTGGTTAGCCTCACTCCCCTCCACCCCATCTTTGACATTTTTGYTTCTCTTTTTAAGTAAATTTTCATTCAATTGCAATGAATCTGTCCGGCTCAGCTTCTTGATATTTTCAGGATTGAGCCACACAACCTCTTCCACCTTGAGTGACTCCTGAGGCAAGGTCCTCCTCCTCCACCTTTCAGAAATCTTCAAGTCAGAAACGCTACTTCTGCTTCTCCTGACTTTCTCTTCTGGGTCTACTCCTCGGAGTTTCTCRTTGTTTTCAGGAGCTGTACAAGCCATGCTGAAGTCTTGCTCTTTGCAATTGAAGTCCAGACTTTTCCTCAAACCAAAGGCCCCAGATTCCTCTTTAGTAACATTCAGTCCTTTTGTATCAGGGCTACTGGAAGATTTAAAATATTGCCCGCTTGCCAGCACTGAAGCCTGAGCCCCGTGCTTATTGACACTTGTGGAAGTCACTTCACGATCCCAGTTGGTTCGGAATTCATGGATGTCTGTCCCACCTGCCCTGAAACTCCTTTTCTCAGAAGARCATTTCACAACATTAATCCTCTCTGATTTYTCTACAGAAGASACTTCACTCTTATCACCTTTAATTTCAGCATATAGCTTGCTGACTTTTTCACTCATTCCCAAACCTTTACTTTTGTTTGTGGAATAAGGTATTTTCTCAGCTATGAACAGTGGCTCAGGATCAGTTTTATCAGAGTCTCTTTTCTGTTCAGGTAAAGTGCATTCACTGGAGAGAAAACCAGCAGGTTCTCTCAACGCAGCCTTACTTGTGAGAACTTTTGCCTCTCTGGCTTCTGAAGTAACATTATCTTCTTTCAAGTACAGAGTGTGACTACTTGTCTTAACTGACTGCCCTGTAGGTACAATGTCCTCATCAGTTTTATTCTCTTTCACAGATGATTTTCTAGTTCTGAGTGTCATGGCCTTTTTCTCAGGAGCCATTGTGATGGCTTCACTAAGAGCCCTTTCACCACAAGTCTGAAAGATTTCATACCTGGGCTCTATTCTTTGGTAAATTTGAGAATCTTCTGCATTTTTGGGAACGGGTTTTTCACTCTTCTCAACCAAGGATTTTTCTAAAACAATTCCTGGACTCATTTTCTTGTCTTCACTTGAAGAAGCTGGTTTTGGACTTTTCTCTACATGTGCTGGATGTTTTGATGGATCAGGCTGCTTGTGATGYTCCTTTGCAGTGGTGCTTTCCTCCCCTTCTCCCACCCACGAGCGTCTGCTGTGCCCTGAAACCACCAGGTCCTGCTTTGCCTCGGGCTCCTGGTTCCTTTTTGGTGCAGGATCAGCCCCAGAATGCTCAGCAACAACRTTGTGCTTCTGCACATTGTGCTCAAACAAGGTGGCCCGGACAGTTTTAATGAATGGCTTTTCCAGAAGAGCTGGGTTKAGTTTCTTTTCAAAGTTGCTTGTGAATGAGACAGAACTCTCACTCTGCTGTGAGAAATGCTGACCATCTCCCAGGAAGCTCCCTTTCCTCTCCAGCTGATCAGGTTTATTGGTTATCTTTAAAACCTGACGGGATTTCCAAGGCTTCCCAGGAGCAAATGGCTCAGTGAAATCTGTGCCATGGGWGAGCTTCAGCTCCTTGCTCTGGAACAACAAAATCCAACAGTTATCTTGAGTTTATTTTAAAAATGTGTAACAACATTTATTTTAAAACTTACTTGCACCTACTTTGTGCAACAGAGCCTGTACAGGTCAAACACATYCACATTCCCTGAACACAAACTCCACTGAGATCAAGGTAACCTAAGGGAATGTGTAGCTCCAGCTCCTGAATCTTGATTTTAACAGAATTATCTCTCTAATAACCAGCAACATGGTCAAACTGCAAGGAACACRAAGATCTGAGTAAGTATCACAGCTGGAGATGCTCAGCTATGAGAAATGTTAAGATGAGCCGAAGTAAAAAAGGAAAGATGGAAATTAATTATTACCAATTATTAATTATTAATTATTACCAATCCTTGACTATTATCTACTCACAGGAAATACAAGCAGCACTCTAAAAGATGGTATTTTTAATAGCATTTGCTGAAAAAGCACAGCATGCAAATAATAAAGGGAATCAGAATACTAGAGGTCTTACAGGAGTTCAGTCTTTTATTCAGGTTTTAAAATTTAAAACTCAAGAGTTGACTTAAGATTGTCTTAAAAAAAAGCTAAAGAATATCAGAAAATTAACACTAAAGGTATTTGTAAAYGAAGATTTTAAGCCTGAACTATATTCTTCAAGGAATTTCTTTAATCCTACTTTATTGTCAGATTCTGAAAACAGTGCTTCCATTAATGAAAGGTTTTCTTTTTAAAACTAATTGCTCTCCTTGAAAATAATACTGAACTACAGAAACTTTGCACCTGTAGCTTTTCCCTACCATATATTCCTATCTTGGACAGGAAAAAAGCCATAAGAACTCACTACAAACACCCTTAAACTACATTAAATCTCCTCTACCAAGAACTGTCACCAGAGAAATTCTGTTTTGCAACACTGAAGTGTTGCTTAGAAACAGAGAGAGCCTAAAGCTTCCACAGCAAATCCCCATTTTCCCTGGAACACTTTGTTGTCTAAACTGCTCAGGTARATGTTGTTGAGGAGACTGACCAAGGTCCAGGCTGGGATTTATCAGGAGCTGGGAAATGGATGCAGGAAAGCACAATCTTAACGCTCTGCTTGGAGAAGAATAATAACTGCACAAACCCACCACAGCCACAGGCAGTTCACTGGGGTTTCATGCATCAGAAATCTCTTAAAAACAAAATATTCTTCCCTCTCTACCACCCCTACACTGAGCAGGGTGCACACAGAGCTGGACAAACTCAGCTGGCACAACACTCCTGAACTTTTCTCTGCAYATCTTAAAGACAAACTCACACCAGCAAATGCACTGGGGTTGTGTCAGCCCTAATAATCTCCATACCCATTAAAAAGTCACTGACTGATAAAGCCACACACAACAGGACCTTGCAGAGCCAGCTGGAGCCCACCAGCTGCTGCCAGTTCCTTACTTTTGGATTTTCCTGCAGGTCATGGATCGAGTCAGCTCCAGCCTCCCCAGGTTTCTCAGGCTTTGCTTCACCCCCTGATGTTGGACTTGAAAACCTAAAACAAAGGACTGGTGTTATTTCTTTAGTCCAACTGGTCAGTGAGCAGGGTGGCTTCCTATMAAAGCAGGCTGGYAGAGATTATCCATCCAATTACATTTCCTAAAGGAAAAATATCACTATTTCAAAGTAAATGACTGTATTTGRTGGTTAAATTRTATCTAGACCAAAGGAATTTTCAAAATATTAATATATTAATTATTACTATTATRCAACAATATTAATTATTGTTAATATAAATAATCCTGCTAATTATGCATCTTTGATAATAGAGGATTTATAATAGAGGATAATTGATTGATAATAGAGGATTTAGATATGCATAACAAGCTACAGTATCTCTCATTGACAGTTGCACTTAGATGCACAGGTCACAATATTGACAGCTTCATTTTTTTCAGCTGTTGTCAGAATATATTTAATTTTCTCTTTTTCAGATTAAAAAAGGCAGGAAAGGAGCTTAAGAATAATACTAAAAAAATCACATTAAGTGGAAGCAAAATGATCAAGCTTTTTTTACTGGACTGAGAGAGCACATTTTACTGAACACCATGAAGCCAAGAGGATTAAAGAGAATTTCTCTGTAACCTACATCTTGGTTAAGTCCGCGGAGAGCGGCCGTGACTGCAGYGAGCGGCGCAGATTTCCTCCCTTAACCTCAGGATTTTCTGTTGTCAGCTCCTTGATCCTCTGCTGGATGGTCACACACCTGTTCTCCTTCTCTGGGAGAAGCTCTGGATCCACTGTGGCAYTGGGACTTTCTGAAGTAAACAAACTAATGTGTTTTTTAACACTACCTCTTAAGATATGATTCTCTTTTTCMGAGGAAGCTGCAGGACTTTCAGAGCCTAGGAACGTGTATGTTTCCTTCTGCTCTGGTCTTTTCCCCCCCTTATTAGTTCTGCTTTCACTGGTTGTTTCAGGGCTTCTTTCAGGACCATGCAAGTTAATTATTATTTCTGGTTTTGTCTCAATTTGTTCACTTTTAGATTTAAGTTTAGTTTCCCACRTGTATTTCCCATTATTTAGGATGCCAATGTCCTGGCTACTGCATTTCAGGTTTGTTTTAGAAGAACTGCTTTTATTCAATTCAGTTTCTTCATGCTTTGGCCCCGTTTCAGACTGATCATGACTACCCACATCAGTAAAAGCAATTATGGATACATTCTCCTTGCTTTCGTGGGATGAACCAGACTTCTTGCAAGAAGAAAGATCCTTATGTTCAAACTTAGCTGTCAGGTCCATGGACAAAGGCCTTGGTTTTCTAACCCCAGATTTCTCTGTAGGAGATTTTTCCTCAGAAGCTTCCACAGTGTGATGCTTTTGATCTCGTAATGATTCCAGAAAAATAGCAGACACTGGTCTATGTTTTGCCCTTTGCTGGACATCCACAGAGAAATCAACTTTATTGCTGAGATTATTTGCATCMTCATTGTTCCTCTCCCCTGGATGAACTTCACGAGCATCTTTCTTTTCACYGGTTTTCAGGGAGTTCCAGGATTCTGGTCTGAGACTGGAGGAAAATGACATATGCCTATGGAGAGCCCCATCAGGATTCCTGGGTGTCTCTGCTGGTTTCACAGAGCCCTGGAAGTCCTTGTTTTGCAGAGCAGAGAATCCCCTGCGCTCCTGAGCCCTTTTCTCCTGGACCTTGGTCTGCTCAGGGCCCCCTGGCTCAAACAGAATGACTGTGTTGGCACTGGGCCCTGTGTAGAAAGTCACATTTGTCACCATGTCACTGCCAGCCTGGTTTTCAGCCTCAATGGCTTTCTGATCCACTAAAGGAGGGACGCTCCCACTCAGCACCTTCACAGAGGACGTTTCCTCAGTGGCCTTTCTCACCATGCTGCTGGATCTGAACGCTGGGACGGGCGGTTTGACGTTTGCAAAAGTATCYGAGGATTTCTCTTTACAAAAAGGCTTTGGGAAAAGTCTGGGCCTTGATCCAAGCGAGGGCATGGTTGCAGATCTCAAGGAATTCCCAAATTTCTTGTTCTCTTCGAGGGTCAGGGATGCTGAGGTCTCCTTTGCCGTGTTGCTGGCATCTGAAAGCACACTGACATACACACGCTGTGCCTTCTCCTCAGCCCTGAGCTCGGCTAGGTCAGGGACTGCCGTCAAAGACGCCAAAGTAGAATTTATTTCTACTCTTGTTGCCATAGTTGGGATTACACATTCAACAGAAGTGAAAAACTCCAGCAAGGAAAAAGAATCTGAAAAAAAAAAAAGAGAAAAATGCGAGTATTGATGTAGAGTCAGCACGAACATCAAATAACACCATTCTCACATAAATTCACAAGGCAGCAAACTCAGATTAAGGTGCCTTTCAGATATGCTGATCCCAGASTTTATCACACTGAAAGACATAGTGTTCCTTCTCTAAAAAGCAAGAAACACCATTATTTACTGACTTGGCCCAACAACCAAATACAATGGAAATAAACATATCCCACAAATTTCCACACTCCCACTTACCATAATTTGCTGCTGCAACCAATCCATAGGGCCCGAGTTCTTTCTCATAGTGACAACAAGAACTTGGTCACCAAGGGCACATTAAGGACAGGGAATGTGATCACTCCAGAGACACTGCCCAGACCTCACCTGCAAATAAACAAAATATTCTAATTCAGGTGTGGCAGATACCCAGACAATGCCATGTGAGACAAAAAYCCAGAACATTCTGAGGAGAAAAAGCTGGTTCCCAAGCAAAAGTGACCTCATGCAACTGTAAAAAGCAGAAGAATGTTTATTTTTCAAACAGCCATTAAAGAATCCAGAAATTACCACTTAAGGGGGTAACTGAAAGGTGAAGGGGGAATAACTCAGACTGCACAACAGACACACCAAATCTGAGCAGTTAAAACCACATTTAGGTAAGACTGTTTGCATATTCAAGTGCTGTCAATCACTGGTTAAACACAGAGCTTTGCATTACTGTAATCTCAATTACTGTAATTTACTTTCTATTGTAAAGCTCTTTTCTGGGGCAGCAGTCTGTGAAGTGCTACCTGAGCAGCTGACCTGCAAACGGCTGATTTTCCATCAAAATGGAACTTTTACCATGACAAAGCACTTTTGTATCTCGCTAGCAAAGGCAGGAGAAGAGCTTTGGCTTTAATTATATTCTTACTGCAGAGAAGTGGGAAAACCAGCAGTAATTAGAATTTCAGCTACAAGAAGTAACCTGAATCCTTCCTAACAGAAGTATATTTAAACTCGTAGCAGATGCAGGCAGCTATGTAAGGTTAGATTATTTTTTCCTTCAAAAGCTGTCATGCTCTTCATTTTTAGAAAACTCACACTGCACTTCATAACCAGGGGCCCAAATTTGTGTTGCCACCCTCTTGTCTCYTCTGGGCAGCCTCTGAAGGGGCAGTTTTGGACTCCTCTCACTGGACCCTATATTGGTGTGAATTTACCACGCAAATAAACTTATTTGTAGATTCTGTAGATTATGGAGCTTCCCCGCTTGTGATTATTAAAAAAAAAAACCCAACCAGGATTTTCAGGAYCTTGCTTTCCTGAGTCTGCAGTCTGGAGAAGTGGTTATTTCACCTTCAGCTTCCCTTGACCAGACTTAGCCCACACTGGCACTGAAGTTGCAGGGATTTATTTTTGTCCCTGCTCGTGCTCCCTCTGTCAGGCAGGAGAATGAACTCCACTCACCTTGTCCGTTCCCTTTCATCTTCCAATCCACTTGGAGTTCTGTCTCAACCACTTATCCCTGATGCCATCCCCCTCCTCCCAAGTCCACGACCTCGTCCTTCCAAAATAGCCACTAACCCAATCAGCTTATCCACATCAAGCTGCCCCTTCCACCATCTCACAGATCTCCATGAAATCTTCCTCCCTCTCCCACTCCTTGCTCTAAGAAACACCACCAAAATCCGATTAAAATGCTCTCACATTCCAAGGATGCAAAGGTTTGGGAGGTGCTGAAAAAGGAAACTTGCTGGAATGAGGCTGAGGCTCACAGGCAACATTGCAAAAGGAAAAATTCAGCTGTGAAAAYAGCATGGGTCTTGCAGTAGCTGAGAATAAATTCTCTCCTATCATTCCGTAGTCCCTGTTTCTCTGGAAAAGAAGAAGGGGACACAGAGCTTCTTAAATGGACTAAAACTTGATCCTCAGTGGAACGCAGGGCAGTTTACAATGTGGGACCTAATCCCTGGTAACAGAGTACAACTTGCTTCTCCAGCCAATATTCCTAACACAAAATTTACCCCTTCCTCAGTTTCTTTACACTCCAGCTTTACAGGACCCCATTTTCCCCTACATAATCTACTCAAGTCAGTTTTCTTGTTTTAAATTCAGAYACCGTACAACAGACACGTGGCCCCAAAAAGACAAGTGTTGGAAAAAGAACAAAAACTTAGTGGAAAAAATAATCACCCAATTTTGAAAATGATAAAGCTCCTTGATACAATTACACTTGATAAAGAGGAATCATGTCATCAATGCCAAGTGTAACATACACTAGACACTGTGTCTCAGTTTTGAAACATATTATTTTAGATAAACCTATTTCTTTCTTAATAAAACACCTCAAGTCCAGTTGGCAACATACAAAATTTGGGGCAATTTATAAAGATCAACTGTAAATTGTACTGCAGGAGGATTTCAGATGCTATTAATATTTAGTAATTCTACTGTAATCGCACTACTACAGTCGTAAATCCCTCACCATCACCTACATCATGTCATTGCYTCCCTGATCTCCTCTGCCCAGGGACAGTCAGCTGAGCTGCCCATGCTGCTCCTGCATGTCCCCATCCTGTGTGGCAGAGTCTCAAAGCCACCTTGCCCCCATTTCTGGGCACCTTATCCCCATTTCTGGGCACTGTTTCTCTCTGTGCCTCCCAGGCAGTGCCCACGCTCCCCTTGGCTGTGGCAGGCACATTCTGCACACAAATGAAATTATAAATGGCACTGAAGAGACTCTTGAAATCCTCCTGCTTTTATCAGAAAAGCTGGCATATGAAGGCCTGGCTCTTCCCTGCTGCTCCTCTTCCTCAGCTTCCAAACACCTGTGACTGGGATTTTTTTATTTTTCCTGGGCCAAGCTGAGCCACCACAGGGTGGCACAGAGATGCAAACGCAAACACTGCTCCAGGCCCCTTCAAATCTTAATGCCCTCAGGTGTTGCCTGCATTTTTAATTAAAGATCATGACAAAAACTGTGAACAATTTCCTTGTAAGAAATCAAAACGGATTATTCACTTCACAGGGTTATTTTTGCAGAAGATCATTTGGGAAGGGCTTCGCCCCAAACACGCCCTCGCTTTGGCACTTGCCCACCCACCACACACACACAACTATTATTTACATCACTGCTAATTCCTTTAAGCCTATTAAGGCAACAGCAACAGCCTGCAGATAATTTTTCCACCATGAATCACGTGACTATTGCCAACCTCCTTGCTCAGAAACAAGAATGTTTTAAATGACACAAAGCAAAATTATCTATAATCTGGCCCTGAACCTCGCAGCAGATAAACAAGTCCATCTGTCTTCTCTAAGGGTGGAAAGCATAAAAATTCCACTAAGAAAATGTCTCTGCTATTAAAAAACCCAAACAAACAAAAAACAAAACCAAATATGTTTATGACATGGAGATCAAGCAGAAAGCCTGGCTCCAGCAGCGAATACCCACTAAAAATACCCCACAGAAAATCACCTAATAGACATGAAGTTTTTCTTCTTTACATACAACTTTATCAGCAAATCTGCTTACAGTATAAAAAATTTACTCCCTTATTGTGTAGAAATAGGAAGAATTTTGTATAACAACATATATTAGCAGCTCCTGAAATCATGGCTTTGTCCATGACTGTGTCTGGGAGGTTGGGACGGGATGATGTGTAAGGACTCTTCAAACCAGTCTGGGATTCCATGATTCTGTTCATTCCCCATGCCCAACAAGCCACAGGAGCTACTGGGAGCAATGACCATAAACCAAGGTTTATTTCATCCCTCCTACCAAAGCTGCCCCACTGTCTAAAATGATTCAGTCTTTACAAACATTTTTCTTCTCTCCTTTCTCCTTCCTGTCCTCACYGGCTGAACCCTGGGGTCAGCCTGCAGCAATCCCTGTCTGTTCTCCCCAGAAATCCTCCTTCTGCTGCTTCCTGCACTTGGAGAGGTGCTGATTGGATTAAATAAGCATTAACAGAGCAGATCCCATCACTTACTGTGCACGTACGAGTGTGAGTGCTGACAAGAATATAATTTACTACAGTGCAACAAAAATAACACAAAAAACCTTATTCTGAAACTTTCATAACCAAGTAGATCATGAAACTCATTCAGTAAAAAAGCAGGCTTTTTCTATTTTTGGGTTTAAGCCTGATTCAGGTTATTATTCACTGCAGTGGGATCTATCAGTAGTATTTAAGAGGACATTCAGGGTCTCTTAAAGGGAGAGATTATCAAAAATACTTTCATAATGGCTCTAATTTTTAATTTGCCAGATTAAGTTTATTCACAAGGTAAAAACAGCTAATAAAATGCATTTAAATTATATTTTCCCAGATTCACAGTAACTCAGTTCTGCTTCTCAATAATGAAAACTAGAAGGCTGAGAATTAAAATTACATATTCCAAATCTCACAAGCCAGATAGATCTGCAAAGCCCCACAGATCATTAATATTAAAATTCCAAAGTATTGCAAAATTCAAAATATCCTTCCTCCATTTCCCATGTCCAAGTCTCTTGGAAACCTCCAGTTCTCCTCTTTTACAGAAAGAACTAAGTGCTGCTCTTTTGGACATTATGGTCCAGTCCCAACCCAAGGATGAGAGACTCCACTCTGACATTTCCTYCCACTGCAGAAAAGATTAGCATTTTGTTAAATAAAGTGTCCATCCTATAAATAGCAGCATTTACAAGCACTTGTAAATCTCTAATTGCTCCTGCCAGTACAATTGCATAACGATCATCACCTGCCAGAGCTTCACCCCCATGCAGCTGCACTRAAGAGCTGCAACATTTCCAACCAGCCTTTCCATTATGTGCTGCCACCCCAGTCCCACGGTGAGAACTTTACACCTTGCATTTTAATCTCCATGATGCAAAGATTGGTTAAAATGGTAACAAGTTATAGAACAGCAGTTTCAGTAATTCAAGCTGGCCCCACAGAGGCTGTAATAGTTATTTAGTAAAGCAAAAATTCGATATTAAATACACTGGAATGGCCASTATGAATTTAAGATCACATTCCTGATGTAGCAGGACAATCAGCTGAAACAGGGATTCAGGAAAACACAGTAAGGGTGGGAGATCCTGGCACGGGGTGCCCCMTCCCTGGAAGTGTCCAAGGCCAGGTTGGACACAGCTTGGAACAACCTGGACTAGTGGAAGCTGTCCCTGACTCTCCCTCCCAACATAAACCAGTTTGGGATTCTGTGATTAATTTATGGTAGAGTAGGATTCAACAGCAAAATGCTACTGTGTGTAAGTAAGCAGGACAGAATGCATCATGATGGCTGTGGGGCACAGGGAGTCATCCTCCAAATTTCCTTGAATTCATGAGACAGAGAATGATTTGGGTAAAAAATTACATGTAATAATCTGTTTCCACAGCTGTCAGTCTGTGCTATTTTCATAACAACGTGTGTCACATACAAAACATAACCCAACAGGATTAATGTACAAAAAGGGCAGATTGCTCCAGTTCTTTTTAGAAAACAGCTTCAGAATACCACCCTTTAGAAAGGAACAGTTTGCAATCATACATTTAGTATCAAGTACCCATTTTTTGGGTATTCAGCTCCAAAAATTTCTGCACTGGGTTTTGGGGGCAGTGACCACTGCTCTACAAACAAKTCAGGCCAACACCTTGGTCAAAATCAACTTTGTCCAAGCCAGGTCTTGGCTGGAGATTTTCCTCTTTGTCCATCRTGTTCTACTCAAGAGATCCCTCAAGAGCACAGGGACTGACAGAACATGCTTGGCATTTCCTCTGACCTGCACAACTCCCTCATCACACCCCAATCTTCCACAATTTCCTTCTCCCCAAGCCTCTCATTGACAAGTTTCAGAGGAAACTCTCTTCCCTTTCCAGAGTCACAGYAGGCTTAATTTGTTTTGAAACTCCCTCGAGTCTCAGGTAGGAAAAAAACCCAACCAAATTAAAATTACATTAAATGTTGGTGAATCACCATTTTTTGGTACCAGAAGCTGCAWATCCTCACCCTCCTGTGTGAATCATCTTTTACTTCCAGCATTCCACACAAGGGATTCCACCCAGCTCATTGCTGGRTGGGTATTTTCAGAAAGTCCAATTCGTTCAGCAGTTGAAATAGGGAATAAAAGCAAAATCCTGATTTCTGCCAGCTAAGGATGACATTCTGCAGCAAAACATGAATTATGGGATAAGGCTAAAGTGAAGCTAAAAGTGTGTTTGTGCAGAAGGTGGGTATTCCCAGCAGGCCTCAGAATGCTGTTCTGTTTGCTTCTCTCATCAAACCTTTGCTTTTGTGGTCAGCTTCAACTCCTGCTAATGTTCTTCTAGGTTTCATCCTTGCAAATGCTTTTAAACCACAATCAAGACCTGCAAATAACCTCCCCATGCAGTTTAGCAGGAAAAAAAAAAGACATTCCAGCAACAACTGCATTGCGTGCCAGATAAAATATTAATGATCAGGTTTGGCTACAAGCAGGAAAAACTGATTATGGAACTGAAAAAAGAAAAGTAAGTCAAATTAAGGCTCTTCCAGGAAGTTGTTTGGTTGTTTCAGGGAGGATTTTATTCTATCTGCAGCTCCCAAAGGTCAAAGGGGTCATGTCCTGCACATAGCAGAGGGTGGGTACTCGAATTTGCAATTCAGCAAATTTCTCCTCATACCTTTTCAAAATCATCATGGAACTTCCTGCTGGCTAATTGCAACATGGTCTTCTTGCTGAAGGAAGCTTAACTTCACTTTTAACTGTATTTAAAATARATTTTGGCTAGAGTTTAGTTTTTCTGCACAGATCCTGAAGGAATGGGTTAAATCCCTGACTCTCTTTTTAATATCTTATGCTACACATCCTGAATATGATGGAATTAATCAAAATCTAATTTATTTATGCGTCCTTTGAGTGTATTTTCTCCATGACCTTGCTTTAAAAAGGTGAAATTTGACTCATTATAGTTTCAGAAATACATCAGGCAGCTACTGATCCCTCTGACCTCGAGCAGGCAGTGCTTTCCAAAGCCCCAGAACTGAGGCAGGGCTGTGTTTCTCCAGAGGCTCCAGCTCTGGGTGGGAATGCTCTCGTTTGGCAGGCAAACCATGGACACAGCTGAAGGAGTGCAAGGAGATGGATGACCCAGCTGCAGCACAGACAGAAATATGGGATTGAAAAACAACTTTGGCAWTCTTCCATTTGATACTCCCCTCCACAACACCACGCTCCGTACCATGTTCCAGCAGCAAAAGGAGACCACCCACACCTGGAAATATTTACTGTAACTGTGCATATTTCTCATCCTCTTGGCAACAAGGGAAGAGGAAGGACAACTGTTTGATCTCAGAACTGACAGGACATGGATATATCACCACTGGACTTMGTTTTATTCCCTGCCTTCAGAGCCACCAGCTGCTGCAAATGCTTTTAAAAGCAGCAATGATATAATTGGGACAGTTTCCTCCCTAAACAGTGGTGGAAGCTACTTGGACACTGACATTGGGACCCCTTGATGAGTAAAAATAGCCCTGCAGCACCTTGCTAAGCCTGGCAGCCAGCGTGGGGACACCAAAGCTGGTGTGAATTGTGGGAGGTGCAGCACTCCCCTGGGAGACAGGGCTTGGCTGACCTGCTGAGGAATTCAAGTCAAAGGATTGAGTGAAGCAGATCCGTGGGCTTTGGTTTATTGAAAAAATCCACCTACTTGTTACAAAAATAGGCAAGTGCCTCCCCAGCACTTTGAAGCCTTCAGAAATAAAGCTGACCCATGGCCCTGTGCTCCCAGGCAGGAATCAGGGGAAGGATCTCTTCACACAAACCCAGCCTCTGAAGGTCACTGTAACACAGAAATAGCACGAGGTGAGAAGACATTTCCTGCTTGCCTTCACGCACAGCAGGTGCTTTTGTGTCAGAAGGACAAAGCCCCTAATCCTCTGATCTGCCTCCTCCAATTCCAATGGATTTCCAGCGCTGGAAAACGCATTTGTGGCCTGGCACAGTAAACCACCTTCAGAAAGTACAACCAGCTCAAGCTGTCCTGTGATTGACGTGGGGTCACCAGGGCGAATTTATAAATACTGAGCCTTTATACATTCTTCTGTGTGCTGAAAAATTAATTAACGTATTGCCATATGGAGAGAAAAAAAAGTGGTTTCAACCAGAAAACTTAAGGGTACTGGCCTTGGAGCACRACCTTGAACACACTGAGAGATCACTTCAACAGTTTAAGCATCTGGAGCAAATTCAAACCCATAAAACCAGAGGACAAAAGAGAGTGATGGGCTAGAAGACCAAAATCATGATATTAAAAATTATATACGTGTATACATAGCTATGGTGACTAATGTGTATCCAAGGCTAAGAATTACCATTCCTTTGCTTCTGCAAAAACAGGAAAGCAGGTTTACAGTGCATTATTTTTATACCTGTACTTGTCCTGACAGACACATTTGGAAGCTGCACAGTTGCCAGCAAAGACTCATTCACAAAGAGCACGTGGCAGCYACTGATAAAACACCCAGAGCAGAGATGCTGCAATAGATTACACTGCTCCTAAGCTTTCACCTGGACTGAAAGAAACCACATGATCACTGGCTCAGGCTGGAAGGGACCACAGAAGGTCATCTGGTCCCATCTTCCTGCTCAAGCAGGGTCATTTCAGAGCACATGGCACATGGCTCTGGAATAACTCCACTGAGGGAGACTCCACAGCCTCTCTGGGAGATCTGGGGAAAACTGTCACTGCACATTCTTGATACGAATATTTATGTACTGCTTCAGCTCTCACAGCTCTGCCTTCAGATGTCTTCTCTGATGGCTGGTTTGCTACTTGTGATCTTAAAAAAATCATATGCAAAAAGCTCTGTGTTCAACAGCTTTTGATTTGGCTGCTAATGACACATTTTCTATCAAAACAGAGAGCCAACACTGTGTCACAGCAATTTCTCCACTCAGTCCATCATTCCACCTTTCAGATATTTGATTAGTCAGAGCATAAGCACGTAGTCGAGTTCACTCAACAAGCAAATACACTYGAGCCCAAAATACTCGTACCAGGCACTGCTCTGGAAATGAACTGCAGCTGCATGGCAGATAAACAGGGGAATGGACCAGGTGATTCCCAGGAACAGATGATTCTGTTCTTGAACAAATGAACAATTTCAAAGCCTGCTCCTCTGAGTCACAACAACCTCTGCTCTGAAGATGAAGCCTGCAAAGCTGCAGATAAGGAGATCTCCCTGGGACTGCTGCAGGAGACAAGCACTGTGACAAGAGTGGCAGAGCTGGAACTAATAAACAGCATCCATCCCAGGCAGCACCTCCATCCTCAGCTCTACAGCAGCAATTCAAGTGCTTCACAGAAAAGATGACCCAACTTGGAACTAGAGAATTATTAACAGTATTAAATTGGACTAATTTTACTCCAGTTATATCTTTCAGGATACTGATGGAGGCATTAAAACTCATTCAGATCAAATGACATGACCCTCAGATTTACCATTTCCACTCCTGTCTCACAGATAGTTAAAAAAGCATTGGAATAAGGAGAGATGGGTGGATCAATTGAGTCAAATAAAACATTGTTATAAAAGCCAAATACTTGGTGACATATATCATTCCCTGAGCCAAAATCCCTTATGCCACCCTCTGCCCTAAACACACTGACACACTGAGACATGAAATCCTTTTGCCCTTCAGGTTGTTCCCAGTGTTCCAACAGCTCTTTGATCTCCTCCTTGTGTACTGACCCTGGCACTAAGTCAGGATACGGTGCTGCAGCAGGGTGCTGCCTCCTGCCAGCCATCAATAAACTGCCCTGAGCTGCACACCCAGAACAAACCTGCTCCATCAACAAAGCCTGACGTTGTGCCAGAGGAGCTACTGCTGCTGCCTTGATGATAAGGCTCCTCTTTTTCCTTCGCTGGGCACATCTGGCTTTTCACATATGCAGGAAATAGTTTTTTTCCCCCACATTAATGCAAATGCCCACCTCAGAATCATTGGCTGGGTATTGCCAGCTTGTACAAGTGTTCCTTTGGTTGCCTGTGAGCAGGGCATTGTTACCAGCAATGCACAAAGGAGCTTCCTCTTCCCCTAAAGCCCCACAAATGGAACAGAACACAGAGGGTTGTGTGTGACTGAGGAGCCAGAGCAGTGATGCTGCATTTCTCCTCATTTCTGAACAAAAGGATGTTTAAGCCAAGAACTCTGACAGCAACAAGCCTGCACATGCATTGTACACTACCTTGTTCTGCAGAAACACAACATTATTCAGCAAAATCAAGGCCTGTCATGAATTATTGATAACACGTACACTATCCAAAAGCTTTGTGAGCACTAAACAATCTCCTCCACCTCCCTACACGCTTGAGAAAGCACAGAAGGGGAAAAAATGCCTATTAATTGAAAGACAACAGTTCAGGCACCAAAAACATTAATGTATTTAYTGAGGGGGGTGAAAGAAAAAGAAATGGCTGGAGTGGGAAAAAAACCAGCTCTGAAATCCAAACGGTGGCACTGSGAACCTGGAAATGCCTGGATGTGCACAAGCACTGGTGTGGAACACGCCCAGCACAGGGACAGGGAGGCCCAGGGAACCCCAGGGCTGCTCAAACCACACTCACCGCTTTGGCACAGAAGGGAATTTTTAACCACAAGGGAACCCTGGGGGTTTTTTAGCTTTTTGGGAAGTTTTAAGCACAGAGAGCAGAGAGGCACTTAAACATCAAAATAAAGATAGAAGAGTAACATGAAAGCACTTGAAACTGATGGTCCAATGTAGAGAYCACTTTGATTTTAAGGCAATGTAATAATGAATAGCTGACACAAGCATATTTTGCAGCTCACAAAAATTAGGAGGAGTGAAAGATCACAGGTTTATCCTCACCAGTTCATCCAGACATAAGTGCCTCAGCATGAGCACTCATTTGCCCAAGAGCAGCCAGRCCATGAAGCTTCCCTCAAATCACCCCCACCCAGCCACACTCACACCACAATTACAGCAGCCCTGGCACCTGAYCCCAGTTTCTCAGAGCATGTCCAAGGAAGGGATTTAGTAACCTGAAAACGATCTCACCGTGAATTTAGAAACACCCTTCTGAAGTTATTACAAAGAAGGATCCTTGAACTGAAATCTGACTCGAAAGAAAACCAGGATACGCTGAGTTCTCCCAGCTCCTCACCTCTCATGCCTGTCCCCACAAAGCCCCACAGTGAAGCATGACCCACTGATCCCACTGTCATCACTGTTAACACCACTGGAGGCCTCTGGAAGGCAGAGACATTTCAGCAGCCTCAAGAGGCACAGAAGTCCTGCAGCTACTGAGAAATCTGCTGAGCCAACTCCCTTGCTGGCCTTTTTGGTACAGATCTGCAAGTTCAAAGGGTGCCATAAGGTTGTCATAAAAACAGGTAACTGGCACTGCATCAAGAATTTCTGAAGGAGGAATCCCACCTGAGCCAAATCAGTTAGAGAACAGGAGCCACACTCATCCAAGCAACTGAGTAAGTGGCAAAGTTGGAAAGGAAATTAAAGATCCACATGTCCCAACATCTTTCAYGAGACAGCAGCTGGTGAAGGATGCTTCAGAAGTGACTTAGGCACAAAATTTAATTTCTTTTCATTTTATAGTAATCTGCAGCTTTGAGACTTGATGACTCAACAARAGACACCTGCTCAGTGAAAAAGATTGGGCAATTTTTTCATTTTGTTTCATCACATATGAATCAACCAGCAAACCACAGACAAAAGGTCCATGTGAACTACCGGACACAAACTCTGCCCAGGAACTGCCCTGGTCAGCATGATGACTTCTCCTCCCCAAAGTCATCAGGTTCAAGAGCCAAAGTGTYCAAAAATCAGCATTAACCAAAAGCAGCCAGACAGGCTGGAAGAGCTGTGCCTGACCAAACCTGCCCAGCGCTCAGGCAGTGTGTGGCCTGTCTGCTCTGCAGCAAAGTGATAAACACCACAGATTCTGAAGTCTAATAAAAGCCAGTCCAACCTACTACAAACACTGTCTTGCACATTGGTAAACAGTTATAAACAACCTTCTGTTAATTATATATTTTAAAATATACGCTCAWGCCTTAACAAGTTTTTCACTCCGGCCTTCAGCCCAGATGTAAGCAGGAGCAGAGCCATTAGACCTGACAAATTGTGGTGCTGAGTTTCTCTGTGAGCAGCTCCAACCCTGGGCTCTGGGAGCTCAGTTCAAGCCCAGCTTTCCAGGGTTATTGACAAGACATGACAGAGAAGAGAGGACAACCACTTCTACAGTCACGATGAACAAAGATGGAAAAAGCTTTAMCCTTAAAGTAACCATTTTCAGCATTTTTGAAGCGTGCAAATCTGACATGAAAGCCGTTAAATTAAAAATAAAATAAACTCAATGGAAGTGAAACAAGAATTTTGGAGACAATTTGAAAAATATATGAACCTGCTCCCTACAGAGCCAAGCCTGTGAAAACGCCATCTTAGCCAGCCATAAATCTACAGTAGAACAAACCTGGATTCCAGAGCAATTGCTTTGTACATTGTGTGCAACAGTCCAATATCAACAAAGACAATGCTCTGGGTGATCATTACTTTACACATACATCACACACATAGCACAAATAACTTCTGAAGATTCTACTCGTGCTGGTGTGAAAGCAATACTATTTTTTAAATATTCATTTTGTGAAGAACATTAACTGAATGTTATGATGACTTGTAAGAATTATGATAGAGAAATCCATATATTTTAGAAATATCTAATACTACTTGGATAAACGAATATATGTATTATAAAAGAACAGAAGTGTTAGAAGTGGCCTTAAAGCTCATCTCATTCCATCCCGGACCATGGGCACCTTCCACAAACACATTCCCAGTATTTAAGAACAAAYAAGAGAGAAAAGGCTCAATATGGTTCCTCAGAGGTGTCAGTACTGGTGCCTAAGTTACACAGGTGCTTCASTGAAGTGCCTTTGGGAGAGGAAAATATGTATTTCATCTTAAGGTTTCAGCCTCTCCATCATCTCCCTTTGATTTCCTCCCCATGCACGAGCATGAACATGACAGTGACGCCATTCAAGCAAGTATTTCACACGAAGAACAGATCCACACTGAGATCTACAGGCACATTTCCTGTGTGTGACTACAACACACGCCACAAGAAAACCTCTCCCTGCCCAAAACTAACCCCCTGTGCTCTGAGTGCAGGGAAGAGGCTCCCATGGAATCTGCAAGCACTGCAGAAGCAAAAGGAAGCACAATTCCAGTATGTTTAACGACTGAATTAGCATAATGCTCACGAGGCAGAAAGCAGAAGCAGCCTCCCTGACCTTCTTGAAATGCTGACCTGTAACTATTGATGAGCATTTCCAATGGGTGCTGTGATTCACCCAAGGAAACATCACTGCCCTGTCAAATGAGAGCAGGTCAGACACGTGGAGACCTCTCCAGAGCCTCCACATCCACACAGGAATAGTGACTGAAACTGTGCTTAGGAGAGTAACAAAGACCTGAAGTTGTGCTGGAAACTCTGCTGTAATCAGAGTGATTCATTTAATCTCTCCTTAGCAGACAGCAGCCACAGAGCTGCAGTGATTTAATTATTATTTAAATATTCATTTTGTGAAGAACATTAACTGAACATTATGATGACTTGTAAGAATTATGATACATAAACCCATACATTTTAGAAATATCTAATACTACTTGGATAAATTAATATATGTATTATAGAAGAAGTGTTAGAAGGGACCTTAAAGCTCATCTCATTCCATCCCCTGCCATGGGCAGGGACACCAAGTTGTTCCAAGCCCTGTCCAACCTGGCCTTAAACACTTCCAAGGATGGGGCAGCCACAGCTTCTCTTGGACAGAACAGTTACTGCTGCTCAAACACGCAAAAACCCCACACTGCATCATGTTTGCAGCAGGAACAGGATGGTATTTAGATAACTCTGCAGCCATCATGTTGCTGAAAACATTCTAATGACAGATTACACTAATATTTGACATTCAATAGTGCCAATACAGTAAGACACTGTTTGACAACAACAACAACAGTGACATTTCTGTGAGGTCCCTGAGTTAGGGAGCGAGCCAGCCGAGCTGCTCAGCTCCAGCAGAAAGGCCTGTTGTGCTCCTTTGGGTCAATGAAGAATTCCCAGTGTTCTCATGAAATATCAAACAGTTACAGTGGCCAGAAATTCCAACTCTGTTTGAAATCCTGGTTTGCTCGGCTCGTTATGGATGAGGCAACTTTATCCATGGAGAGCCTTGTATGGTTGAACATAGTCCTAGGCCTTGTATGGTTGAACATAGTCCTAGCAGATAAACATCCCTCCTAAATGTTGGCACAGCTCCCTCTCTGCGAGGAGCCGCCGGTGCTACGGCTGCACTGAGACAGCCAAGCCCAGCACAGGCTCAAGGCTGAGCTCATTAAAMGAGCAAAATGAAGCCAAACTTAAAATTCCGCACCTGTTCGTGCCTTTCAAACTGTAAAACAATSATGGGTCCTCGTTTTACAACAGCAGGAATAACCAGTTTTAGAAGTTGACATTTTTTAACATCACTTGTTGAAAGGCACTGAAAGCACATATTTAACCAATACTGTGATTACAAAAACAGACACTATGAAAATATAAACAGAAGAGGCTGCTGWGTATGGCAACAATGTTGCAGCACTAAAAGCACACAAATCCTCTTATTTTCATGCATTTCACTAAAACACTGGCAGCTTCCTACCCCTAGAAAGAGGTAGGAAGGGTTATGAAGGGTAACTACCAAAATCAAAGAAAAACGAACGAAGTACAGACCGAGCATCTTCACTCCTTCACCTCCTCCCCAATGCACTAAACCCAYGTAGTTTAGATTTAAACAACAGAATGCAGCTAACTCCTTTTTCATCTCTCTCTGCCATCCGTGTCCCTGCAGCAGAGCTGGAATTGCCCGTTCGGAGCTCTGTGCAGGAACTGGGTCAAGCCCGGAGCTGGAGTTAGCAGCCCACTCGGCTCCTGGCAATTCCCAGCCCCCAGCCGAATGAAAGGGGTGTTTTGACCTGGAAATAAGGCTCGGATCTCCTCCCTGCCCACATTAAAGCCCATCTAACTGCCAACAGTACGACGAGCCTTACTCCAAAGCTGCGGCATCGCTCTTTGGAGGAGCTGCTGGAGCGCACACGCTTCTTTCCCTCCAAGTGAAAACTGGGGAGACACCAAACCTCCAGCAACTGAATTGTTATCTTTTCCTGCTCGTTACACCAGCCTAATGACCATCCTGAATCGTAATTACTACARTAGTAAGAAGTTTTCAGTTCTCACACTGCTCCAAGATCAACACTATCTCATTTTAGGCAAGCAGAGGCTTTACTCTAGCCCAAAACTGGAAGTTTTGGCACTTAATTCTGGTAAGAACTTTTAATGAAAAGCTCTGTAAGTGGCTTTAGAAGAGCCCAGATCCCCCCACCCCCAACGTTTAAGTGTGTGCTCATTGGACATGACTCAACCACAAACAAGCAGTGTTTTGGATAATAACCCTCTCTGTGCCCTGCACTGCTCAAGCTGCATCACCACAATCACACAACCCTCAGAAAACATTCATTTCCTCTCCTYAAGCGTGTTTTGTAGAGATGAAGAGCATAAAAAGAAAACTCAACTCCCATTGTCTCAACATAAGTGTAAGGCATTCTGGAACTGCAAAAAAAAAACATATTAATGATCTCCTATTTATACAGATGCACTGAAAAATATCCCCGAGCTGTTTGAAAGTGTCTTTGTTTGCAGAAGTTCCAGCATTMCATATTCCCAGAACAAAGAGAGTGGGAACCAAGAAAATAAACCTCCTTGATTTGRGAAAAGAATCTAAAGATAAAGTATGCTCCCATAAACAGCTTAATTTTAAGAGTCTGAATTCTTTAAGCCTAGGCCTGAGGAAAATCATCACCCAGTAGACTTAAATATCCTTTTGTGATCAGATGTTCAGGTCATACTAATCACGAGAATAAAAGGGAAACATTAGAGAGTTTTTTTAAGCAATAGCTGAAAATAGATAAAACAGTCACCACACTAAATTTAGTATGTTTKGGCAACACTCAATATCCAGGTTTTCATAAGAATTTGGTTTTCCTGCCAGTTAACAGAACTCAAGACAYGGAATGTCCTCTTCACCTATAGAAGCCCTCTCAAGGCAGAGCAATTGACTTGCTCTGGCTTTTTTACTTGTAAATATTTTAATTATTCCTGGAACACAGCTTGAAAAGAATGGCCTGAGAGTTCAGARGTTCATGGATGTCCGTCAATCTCACTGAGAGTCAATGAAGGACAAGAGAACAGAGAACCAACTTCACTTCTAACCCAGTAAGAAGAGCATCTCCTYGGAATCAGCAGTCACATCTCACTTGAAGCACACATGCAGGCAACCCAACTCCTGGACATTTTTAGGAAAAATCTGCACATCCAGCTGCCTAGGGCAGGTGCATCTTGAGTTTGTCAAGCATGAAGTCTTCCAGTTAAGCTGTTAAACCTACCAAGCCTGTGGTCACTCCAAGGGCCATGATTAGGATTCAAGACTGGTTGCTGTGGAGAGAATTCCTCAGCTCTCCTGATGCTATTATTCCAGTCTCTTTGGCTGCAASCTCCAGACAACCACACAGTGGTTTACACTGCAAATCCTACTACCACAAGCAGGGAGTCTTCATTTAAAGAGATTTCTGAAGCAAAAGYAAAAAATCTGTGGCTTTTGCCCTATAATGCCTCTGGGCAATTCTTACACACAAAACTAAAAACACACCTAAAAACATTGCAACATTCCCAGGTTCCAGTCAGCCCTGTGCACCAAAYACAAACCAGTGATACAGACTGGGCTCACAGCATCACCACAAGCCTCATGCCTGGGCTTGCAGGATCGAGCATTTATTTCAGTCTCACTTTTCCAAGCAGCCYACAGCACACAGCAGGATCTCCTGCTCCATAAAGGATTCACTGGAATGGTCCCTTCCTCCTCAAAAGCTGCCTCCTACTTGAGAATTGAACAAGCTGCACTTATCCTAAGAAATAAATAAATTTATAAAATCAATGAGCAGAAAGGCTGCAGCACTGCACACCTCCCTGTGATCAACAGCATCATGGACATTCCCCCAGCTGGGGAAGCGAAAGACTTCAAACCTCATGCAAGAAAACATTCCAYTAAAATAAACAGCTTGAAAATAAGGAAAGAATAGAAACATTACACATAAATGGATGCAGAACACTCCAATCTGCAGTTAGACACGCCCTCTTACTAGTCAAATTTTTCACTAACTACCCAGCATGACCAGTGCACTGCCAAAGGACATTTCCCTGGATAGGGACAGTGCCAAGCTACCAACTTCTGTGGAATATCAATTTGAGAAACCAAAGGCTTAGAGAAATACCTTGATCTGTGAAACTCCCCAATAAGAAACCAGCACGATTTTTAAACACATGAGCAGCCAGGAGAGGAAGTCACACCTGTAAGGTGTCCCTAGCTGACACACTCAGGGAAATCCTCCCCAATGTGATCCTGAGCCCTGTCCCTGATCTGCACAGCACTCCACACAAGCAAAACTACACCAGAATTTTCAAGACTGTGGGAAGTTTTCTTATCTCTGTTTACAAACTCAAGGACAGAGAAATCATATCAATTTGATTCACATGTTACTTGGAAAATCTGCCAGAAGGGAGGAAGCTCCATGAGCAACAACCAAACAGGGAATAACTCCAGGCAAGGACCAGGGAGAGAAGAGCAACACATTCATTACCACAGAGACTGAGCTCCTTCTTCACTCTGCAGTAACCAACCACGTGCCAAAGAGAGGACAGGTGACAGGACTGGTTTCAAAATTATCTAATAGCCAGAGAAACATGAGTGCTGAATGGAGCAGAGTCCAGGACAACACCCAAGAGAAATCACAGAGCTGTGCAAAGAATCCCAGGAGCGGGAATACCTCAGCTCTCCATCCACCTGGGACCTGCTGGTCAGGACTTGCTTCTTTCACATGTGCTCTGAATGTCACCTTGAGCACATGGGGCAGGAAGGGCTGGTAAACTTATGAAACACAAAGTCTGAAATTCCTGCTTTCAGTAAAGCCTATTTTCAAGTTGTAATTGGTTTGTTTTTTTTCCCTTTGGATGAAATCAGGCATTTGGGAAGCCTATTGCCACTGCCACAGGAGTCTGCACACTTAAGGGGCTCAATTAACACCCAAGGTGATGGTGCTGCACATGGCTGAAAATGGAATTTAAAAAAAAAATAAAAAAAAAAACCAGTAGCTACACAAAGCCTCAGTATGGCAGAGGGAAAAACTGCTTCATCATCAGCCACGGAAATTTTCTGAATCCCTGGTTATCTCGTCAGGCCAGAGCCATGTGAGGAGCAGCACAGATGGGGACTGTGCCCTTTCTCCTGCCATAAGAGCAGCAGCTCCAGAACTGCAGCGTGAGCACAACCCTGGGGCTGGGGCCATGCACGTCCTTTACTGCCACATATAAAATGAGACAGCAAAAAAAAATGACAAACCAAAGTATTCCAGTTGGAAAGAGTCCTAGACTTTGCCTCCTTTTAGGGACTTTCCATACTGTGACACTCCAGAGTGACTTGGTTCCGTGTCTTCTATACATTAGGAAAGAAACATTTAGCTTAGAATTAGCTCAGGGCATTGTCTGAAACAGAGGGAAAGTTTACACACCCACTTTCAATAAACTCTACACCTATCAAAAGGGAATTACAGGCTACAACATCTATTGAAATAGGATTCCAACCTCCTTAACTACCCTGAAGCACAAAGGCTTTATAGCTTCACTTACTAATAAAGATCCTTGATAATTCTTACAGGAAAAGGCAGAGCACATTGCAAAGAAAATCCTAGCAAAAAAACAAAAGAGGGGAAAAGTTTATAAATTCTTGAAAGATTTTTTTTTTCTGAGAAAGTCTTTACCTGGATTAAGGTGCCAGGCAGCTTTATTAGCATTTCTACCACACAACTGTCTGCTTCCCTACACACCCTGCAAACGTCACAGGAAAACAAAGAAAACTCCCATTTTTATGTGGTCGTTAGAAAGATGCAAATCCTTCTGGTTTGTGGAGGAGAGACAAGGAAAAGAAAATGCCAACAACCTTCAGCTCTGGCAAAAAAGTACCTCAGAAGCAGCTGAACAACTTCCCAGTTACCCTGGAAACAGAGTTTACCCCTCAGCAGACAGGGAAAATTGCCTGCAATTACCACCCCGGAGTAMAGCACCAGCTTGGACAAAACATCAATTTCTGCTTGCTGCAGCTCCTTTAATGCGATCCCAGTAATTTATCATGAGCAATATTTGATCTGGAATGGAATTCTATTACCAAGCCCCAAAGAGCCTGAGCTCCATTACCAGACCTGCAGGTATAATCAAAGGTTACAATATCTCCTAATGGCACAGAAGAGCTCTGCCATCTGCCAAGTGCGATTTCCCCTAATCCCATTCCTCACACACAAATCAGAATCGCCCGGATTACGCCACAGAAATAGAAGTCAAGTCAATACCTGAATCCACGGGATTAATCTCCCACCTCCAGACGGGAGAAAGGCAAGAACAGCAACAATGCTGCAGGCAGGCTCAGGAAGGCAAAGCTTTCCACCCGGCTCCGTGCAGCACCACACAGGAAATTCTGGGATTTCACTGATTAGCTTCACCCATCCACAATCCCAGCGCTGCTCCCTCCCAAATCCGAGCGCAGAACTCCGTGCAAATTCAAGGAACAGACCTCCACGTGATTTTTTGGAGCAGCTATTTCCACCCAGAAGCAGCGCTCCGCGTCTCTCCGTGCACATATAAACCGCTTGGACTTGGAGTTAGGAGGAAAAATTAACAAATGAGCTGYGTATCACCAGAACAACACAAATCTGTCCGCCCAAGTGCTTCCAAAACAAAAATATATGCCCCTAGCAGGGGGGTTGGAATGAGATTTAAAATCCTCTCCAACCCAAACTATGCTGAGATTCTATGCACACACGATGCCAACAAACAAAGCTACGTGCATCTTCAATTAAAAAGCAGCATGATGACTTTAAACTGGCACTTCGAAGTAATTTTAACGAGCAGATAACATATTTCCTGAAATCCAAGGCATTAAGGAGTCACATACCACTCCCGAGAAAGCCTGAATCCCTCCTGCTCTGCCCAAGGAGCCGTGGCCCGGCTGTAAGCCAGGGGGGAGAAAGGGGGAGCATCTTTATTTGTCCATTTAAGACCTCCAAGCACATTACCATCCCTAATCCAGCGAGGAACAGATAATTGCAGCCCGCGTGGATTACAAAATTACGCTCTAATCCTCAGAACCACGAGCAACACCACCGTCCACCAAAAACCACCTACAACCCCTCCCCACCTCCAGCCGCCGAATTAGAACCACAGAACGGGGTTTTTTTTTTGGAGGGGGGCTTTTCTTTTCTTTTTAACCCACGAGGACAGCAGCCCTTGGTCTGACGCAGTGAGGAAGGAGCAGCCAGGCGGTCCGGCAGCGGGGCTCGGGGCCATGCGGGAGCGGCGAGCGCACCCCAGGACACGGGACCCGCTGCCCGCTCCCCCGGAGCCGGCGAGGCGGGCGAGGCACCCCCGGGGAAACGGGGAAGCGATTCCCGTGCCGGCCCCACGGCTGAGCGAGCACTGCCCGCCTTTGTCCCACCCAGCAGCACTCACCCAGCCGAAGCACCGGCTGCTCGCTCCGCAAAACCGGGCGCCGGCTCCGCCGCACCGGGGAAGTTGCTTGAAGTGAAGTTGGGCGCGCAGCGGCCTTTCCCCCGCGGCGGCC
>JACDOX010000320.1:309381-330598 GCA_014549065.1 Cardinalis cardinalis | reverse complement strand
GCGGCAGGAGGGCGGCGGGAGGCGGGAATGTCCCGCCCCGGTGCCGGTCCGGCCCCTTCGCCCCGGCGGCCGCGGGGCCCCGCGGGAAGCGCCGCTGTTGCCATGGTGACCGCGAGGCGCGGGCCGTGGGCGGGGCTTCCCCCGCGCAGCGCGGCCGCGATTGGCTCCGCCCCGCTCCACCTGCTCCGCAAAGGGCCKCGGGTTCGAATCCCGGCACCGCCGTCCCGAGGGACAGCGGCTGGGCGTGGGTAGGGCTGGAAAATGTGGGGTGTGTCAAGATTATCTTACTGTGTCCACTTCTGGACAAGGATAAATAAAAATGGGAGATACTGGAGAGGGTCCAGCAGAGGCCACAAAGATAATGTAATTATCTATCTAAATCTGGAGCATTTTTGTGATGAGGAGAGACTGCAGGAGCTGGGCCTGGTCAGTCTGGAAGGAATCTCACCAGTCCATACAAACATCTCAAATYGTGTGCCAAGAGGGTGGTGCTAGGCTCTGCTCAGTGGTGCCCGGTGACAAGGAGCAGTAAACACAAGATCCACCTCAGTATGAGGAAGAAGCTCTTCCCATGGAGGGTGGCTGAGCCCTGGGACAGCTGCCCAGGAAGGAGTCTCCCTTTCTGGACACATTCCAAACCCATCTGGGTGCAATCCTGTGTCACCTGYTCCAGGTGACCCTGCCTTGTTGGACTGGATGATCTCCAAAAGGCCCTTCACACCACAACTGCTCTATGATTCTAATCAGTGGAACAGGCAACAGCTGCATCCCTTAGTCAAAGACACCCTTGAAAACTTCAAGTTTTAAGGATCTGAATCAAAAAGTTGATGTATGTTTATGTAAACATTGGTAACTTTCAAAGCCGGTACATTCTATAGCTGAACTATGTTTGTTACAATAATAAAAATCACACCTATAGGTTAAAAAGACCCTGTCCAGGTGAAGACCCTTCCTCTGAGTAGGGGGAAGCAACTTGTATGGAAATTACTGACAAATCCTAATAAAGGATTGTGCTTGGAAAGTTACTAAGTCTGAATTTCTGTGTATAAATAATAGCAAGAAGGTCTGGTGGGGGGTGCTGGATTTGTGGAATACACTGAGCACCCAGGCTGCACAACCCTGGAATAAGTAATCAATGTCTCTCTCAATTGTGTCATTAYTGGCTTGTCGCACACTAGGTAAAAAATCCAACTTTGTGGCTACCAGTGCCAGCCCCTTGGCCACCACTGTCCTTCTGTCATCCTCAGGGCAGCACAGCTGTGGAGCCCAGTCCAGCAAACATTGCCTCAGAGTAGAGAAAATCAGAAACCGAACATTTCAAACTAGGGAGTGTTTCTCTTTAGTCCCTTCAGGAATGGCACCCAAGTCATGGGATCTGCCCACTGGCATCTTCTCCATGCCACAGCTGTCACAGTTCAAGAGCTCCAAGTGCTGCTTTTTGTCATTACCAAAGGTGTGGCTCCCTGCCGAGGAGGCCAAAGTCGGCTGGGCTTCGAGGCGAGGCCGTGACTCACGGCAGGAGGAAGGAGAGTGTGGATGATGGGCTGGCCAGGGGCCAGGCTGATGCYATGGCACAAGGAAAATGCATCTCCATGTCCTCATCCCAGCTCTTGGCAGGGCAGGGAAAGACCAGGCAGCAGGTCCTGTGTGCCTGCTCTCCATGGGGAACTCATTCATCTGCCTTTAACCAGCTCAAATGTCTTTCTGTTGCAGGCACAGGGCTCCTAAGCCATTGGATCTCTYCGTGATCCATTCCAAGGAAGCCAGACAGAGTTTCTGTAGCTGCCCCTTAGCAGGTGCATGGATGGGAGCAAGAGGAAAAGTTTCAGCAGCAAAAACATCCAGCCCTGTAACAACAGCAGGAATATGGAGCTCGCCTTGCCTCCTCTGTTCCCACCCACATCCCATTGAAATTAAGATCGCTTTCCCACAGCTTCCCCCCATTGCTCCCAAATCAGGATAAWATAGGTGTTTTCCCCACCTTAGCAACCCTTTCATCTTCACCACACCAAGGGATCCCAATTCCATGACTCATTTGCCTTTTCACTTTTCCAGAAGCCAAGCCATAACCCATCCCCTCAGCCAGCGCCCTCCCTGCAGCTCCAGCAGAGATGAGGGTGATCCATGGCTCGGATCAGCGCCTCTGCAAGCAGGGTGTTCCTGCCTCTTACACCTCTTTGAAGYGCTTCTTGTTCCACCCAAGGCTGGGAACCCCTGCTCCAGCACACGGGGCTCTCAGCAAAGTCATAAGGAACGAGAAAAGCGCCTGATCAGTTATTCAGGAGCCACTTAATGGCAGCTCCCTCCACAAAAACACCTACACAGCGACAGAGCCRGAGAACTGGGCACGCCAGGCTCCGGAGGCCTCACAGCCTGGGAGCCACATTCAAATGGACACTTCAAGAGAGCAGCCCTGTTCCCGAGGAGCTGCTGTCTTGTTTCCCACTGTGTGAGGAGCAGCCTCAGCCTGTGCCTTGGTGAATGCCCTGGGAGATGAGACCTGGGAGCTTCAAAGTGGCCACAGAAACTCGGCCTGGTTGGAGTGCGGCAGGCCCGGGGCAGAGCTGTGCCGGCGGGATGGCGGCGCTGAGGGGCACGGAGCAGGCCCAGGCCCGACCCTGTGGGGCCTCAGGGGCCAGATCCTCACCCTCACCCAGCYCTTCTTGCCTTGGGGACACCCTGAGCCTGTGAGAAAGGGAATGGATGTAGTGCAGGGCCAGCACAGAACTGTGGGACTGGCGGTGCTGCACTGGGGAGATGGGAACCCCCCGGCCATCACAGCCAGCCCTTGGACCCCAGCTCTGGCACCAGGCAGGAGAATTGTCATCCCACTGTAACCCCAGTGACACCCCAGTGCTGCTGCTCCCTTAGAATCATAGAATTATTTGGGTTGGAAAAGCCCTCTAAAACCTTCAAGCCCTGCCCAGGCCACCTATGCCCCCAAGCTCCACACTGACACATTAATTAAATCCCTCCAGGGATGGAACTCCACCACRTCCCTGGGCAGTCTGTTACAATGCCTGACAATCCTTTCTATGAAGAAATTTCCACMATATTCAATCTAAACCTTCCCTGGCACAGCCTGAAGCCATTCCCTCTGGTTGTGTCCCCTGTTCCCTGGGAGCAGAGCCTGATCCCCACCTGGCTGCACCTTCCTGTCAGGGAGATACGGAGAGCCAGAAGGTTCCCCCTGAGCCCCCCAACTCCTTCAGCTGCTCCTGGTGCTCAGACCCCTTCCCAGCTCTGTTCCCTTCCCTGGACATGCTCCAACACCCCTGCAGTGTGTGTGTCCTGCAGTGAGCAAAGGGYGAGGACAGGACCTGGCATGTGGCACAGCCCTGGCTCCTGGAAAGGTTCTTCCCCTGTGCTCTGTCCCCACCTGAGACCCTGCRTGAATCTTTGTCCCACTGCATTTATCAGCACTTAGCAGAGCAGAGGTGACCCCAAAAGGGCAGAGTTAAATGCAGAGCCCTGGTCTCTCACCCCATGTATATGAATTAGGGCTGTAATTCCACCCTGCAGGGTGGATGGCAATAGTGAACGGACGCTCCCAGACCCATCTTGCAGACATCTGAGCTTTGACCCTCTGTTTTATGACTTCACTGGAGCCCTCAGAGGGATGGCAAGCAGCAATCTACAGTGAAGGAGTGCCTGCACTCAGAAAAGAATGACAGGTCCCTTATCTAAGAAGTTTCCATTCTTCAGATACAGTTTTCAAACAAAAGGTTCCACTCCTCAGATGAGTAATGCCACTGTTTCTCCTCTCCATCATACAATTAACTTCCAGGCTGGGGTTTCTTCAGAATTGAGCTAAGAAAGGCATAAAGCAGGGAATGTCCTGTGCACCAGTGGGGCTGCTCGGGTGATTTAGCTCCTCTCACACAGCCTGTCAGTGCCCTGCAGTGGAGAAATGGGTTAATTGCAAATGGCACATGGACATTACCCATGACATACCTGCACAGAGAGGGCAGGGAAAAACACCAGAGGGGCCCAGGCAGACCCCCCTCAGCCCCTGCTCTGTCTCGTTCCTGTCTCAGCCCTGCCTGACTTCGGCGGGTGCCACAAAATCCCCTCCTTTGTTCCAGCCAGGAACAGTCTCCGTCTCTTCCTGCTGAGCCAGTTGCTCCTGTTATGTGAAAAGGTGGAGGTGTATGCAAAAACAGCCTGTCTGGGTCAGGGGAACACTGAATTTCCAGGGCTCCCCTGCTACCCTTCCCAGGCCCACGTGGCATTGAAATGCTCTGGTCCTCAGCAGGGAAGCACTTCAGTGTCCTGCCTTGCAACCTTCCACCAGGTAACTGCTCCCACAAAATTCAGATGCCACAGCCATCTTTTATGAAAAATCCTTTCCTTAGGATTTTTCCTCCTGAGAAGCTGAGAGGCCTCAGGAACAAAATGTAAACCATGGTTATCTGCTGCTGTGGAATGCAACAGGTGCATCTGGGATTGGTCTCATGTGGTTGTTTCTGATTAATGGCCAATCACAGCCCAGCTGGCTCGAACTCTCTGTCCGAGCCACAAGCCTTTTTTATCATTCTTTCCTATTCTATTCTTAGCTAACCTTCTGATGAAATCCTTTCTTCTATTCTTTTAGTATAGTTTTAATATAATATATATCATAAAATAATAAATCAAGCCTTCTGAAACATGGAGTCAGATCCTCATCTCTTCCCTCATCCTMAGACCCCTGTGAACACGGTCACATTCAGAACTGCTGGTGACAGCTCAGGATGAGCCCCAGGAGGAAACAGGCTCCCCACACACCTCAGGCACTGAGCACTGCAGGAAGGTGCTCCACTGCCCACTACATAAAATCTGCATAAAGGAAAACAGGAAATCCTCCCACTCTCCATCACCACCACAGCAACTATCCTTAAAAGTTCCTTTCCCACCTCTTCATGCTCATCCACCATGGAAATCAGTGCAGAGCTACACAGAGAGCAAGTGCCTGGCTCGGAGCACAGGGAGGKCACAGCCCTGGCACTGCCTTCCCAATAAAACCCCACTGGCCATGGGGTTGCTGCCTCTCCCATGCTCAAGTTTGACTCAGGAACAGGGCTGGGAGGAGGAAGGCAGGAGAGAGAGTCCTGTTTTAGAGGGAATAGCCTGTTAAACACACAGTCCTTGTGAAGGCTGAGCTCTGCCAGGCCCTGGAAAGAGCATCACCCCTCTGAGGGGGTGTGGAGCCTGTGGGATTACACTGTGATGTCCACACTATATTTCTTCCTCCAGAAAGGAGAAGTTTGGGAAGGCAGAGGCTGTCAAACCTCAGCTGCTGAAAGCAGCCATAGCCAAGGAATCCTTGACTAAAAAACAAGGATAATTGAGAGTCAAATTTGTATGCATAATGCCCTCCAGTAGGAAGGAGCTGTTAGATTGCACCGTCACAGAGGTTTCAGTGCAACAGAGGGAAGAACCRGTGGGTGTGGGATTGTTGCCAGTTATATAATCCCTGGTGGTTTTGCCTGCACTGGTCTGGGTGAGGACATGGCCCCATCCTGATCCCTGTGCTATCAGCCAGCAGCACATGGCCAGGCTTGGGGGGCTGTGGGGAGAACAAAGGGATGCAGATTTCCTGGGAGTCTGCTTTTGTTTTGCCAAGCAGAAGAGTGACTCAGATTTCAGAGCACTCCTGTAACCCAGCCAACAACAACACGTCCTTAGTCACGGCGATAAAGCTGAGGATCTGTGTTCCATTTGCTGGACTAAAAAAAGCTCAAACTCATCCACCCAAGAGCCAGGTCAGTCACTAAACCAGAGACTGAACCCCGAGCTGTGCGCAGTGATGGCAGCATCTTCCTCCCCAACAACCTCTCCACTCCTGGAAACTACTCAGAAAAATCCACTGAACCAGCACAGATAGTGCAGCACCCAGATTATCACAGAGCTCTCTGATAACTCCTAAGCACTCACATGTTGTTCCAACAGGGCTGCCAAAGCCTTGCAGAAATGCTTTCACTTCCTGAGAAACGCTCCAGGAAACAGCACCATACTTCCTGGTGCTTAAGGACTGGCTTAACACATCCCTGTGCTGTTGTCTCCTGGATCTGAGCTCGTTTTTCATGGCTGTGAGGTACATCCATGCTCATTGGAAATGCCAGAGCGTGGATTGCTCCACCTCAGTCATTGCAATCAAAGCAAGCAAAAGGAGAACTTAAACTGACAAAGGGGAGAGCTTAGATTAGAGTTTGGGGAGAAATGCTTCCTTGTGAGGGTGCTGAGGCCCTGGCACAGGGTGCCCAGAGAAGCTGTGGCTGCCCCATCCYTGGAGGTGTCCAAGGCCAGGTTGGATGGGGCTTGCAGCAACCTGGGATAGTGGAAGGTGCCCCTGTGAATGAGATGGACTTTAAGGTCTCTTCCATCCCAAACAACTTCATGTTGCCCTGAGATTCCCAATCCCAGGCTAACAAAATCCCTGTTGTGCAGTCCTCCAGCCCCCAGTGCTGCAGGGCTGGGGAGGGACCCAAGGCTGTCAGCCCCTTACCTTGCCTCAGTCAGGTGGTGCTGCCTGTACAGACTGGGCCTCTCTGCAGGATTTACCCAGGGATTGCTACAGCTGTGGATCAGCCTTTGAATTTTCAGCTTMATTTTCCTTTGCAAAAGGCCTCTGTGAAATAGGTGCTGGAACACCTTAAGGCAGCAGAGAGAGCTCGGGGTGTTGCCAGGACAGCACCCACCTGGGCAGATGTTTGTGCCAGGACTCAGCATGTCCATTCATGCATGTTAACAAGGGCTATAAATACTCTGGGTCCTTCAGTGCCACGTGCCTGAGCCTGGCAGGAGGGTGTGTGAGGACGAGCACTCCCAGCTGGGCTCACCAGCACAGCCCCCAGTGCCCCCATCCCACCCAGCCCTGGGCCACAGCCAAACTGGTTCATCTGCCACTGGTTCATCTGCCACTGGTTCATCTGCCACGGCCACCTGGGAGCCAAAGCATTGGGCTTTGAGCAGAGGGGCAAAACACAGCATGGAAAGTCACAGGGCTGCCACCACCCCTTGGAGGAGCTCCCATAATCCAACCCATCCTCAACATCTGAGGAGYCCTTGCTGGCAAGGGGTTGGAATGGTTTCTCTTCCTGCACAGGACGGAGCTGCTCCACCAGCTGCTGTCTCCTGCACTGCATGGAGGTGGCAACTGATGGAAATTTCCATGCACTTCAAAGCACAACCTCAGGATAGCTGCTTTTGTGAGAAACTATCCCAAGTTAAAAATTAATGAAATTCACTTTTAGGATCATTTACTTTCCTCCATCTGAAAGGCAGGAATTTTGCCAGTCTCTCTGCCCAGAACAYGGAGCATTCCTGCTTTGGCACCTTGGGGATGTGGCCTCTGGTGGTTAGGTTGCCAATTAATATCAGGTAATTAACACATTTGCAAGGACTGGTTGAATCCCACCCTGGCATTTTGCAAACTCTGCATGTTTGGGGAGTGTCTTCATCAGCTTTTGAAGTTCTGAGCTGTGAGCTCCCTGCAAACCTCAGCCTGCACTGGAAACTGGGGCTGGGCCTTTAGAGCAAACATGCCTCAAGAAGCAAACATATTAAGGATTAATTAAATACCAGGATTTATTTAATTAAGCCTCTTCTCATAAGTAGGTAGAGGCAGGAATCTGGAGYGAGCATCCAGCCTTCCTTGCATCCCCATTTTTAGAAATGCAGTTAAATTCTGTGCTTGCTTAAAACACGACGTTGGGGTGATGTGGACCCCTCCAACACCAGTGCAAGAACTGACACCACAGAAAGAAGGTTGGGGGCACCTCTTACCTGTTTCCACACATGGCATCCCCCCATGGAACAGCTGGAAGATCCACAAGCACCCAAGGATYTTGTGGAGTCCAGAGGGGTGACAAGTGCCAGCCCTGAGCAGGGGCAGGGAGCACAGGCAGCTTGTCCTCCTCACAGTTTTGATGAAAAACCTGTCCCTCCTGTTCCCTGCAAGAAAGGCACCACAGCCCATCCTACCACTGCCACTTTAAAGGTCTGGAGACTGGTCCAGGAAATACTGAGGGAAGAGAACGACATCAAGTCCAAGGTCGTTTTGAGCACCGTTGCAGAATGCACTCCCTCACCTGCTGCCCAGCTCACCTGGCAGCCCAGGATCACACACAGGTACAAACCATCACCACCAATGCCCAGCTCTGGGCTGCCACCATGCCAGGGCCCTCTCTCATCACAGGATCACACACAGGTACAAACCATCACCACCACAGCCCAGCTCTGGGCTGCCACCATGCCAGGGCCCTCTCTCATCACAGGATCACACACAGGTACAAACCATCACCACCAATGCCCAGCCCTGGGCTGCCACCATGCCAGGGCCCTCTCTCATCACAGGATCACACACAGGTACAAACCATCACCACCACGGCCCAGCTCTGGGCTGCCACCATGCCAGGGCCCTCTGTCCCCACAGGATCACACACAGGTACAAACCATCACCACCACAGCCCAGCTCTGGGCTGCCACCATGCCAGGGCCCTGTGTCACTCCCCATCTGCCCTGTCTGGGGCAGTTCACTCCGTGCAGCACCAAGGACCGGGCCCAGCCCTTCCCCAGCGCTTTTYCTCCTCTTCCATTGCTCTGTTTCACCATCAGTTAAATTCTCCACATTACAGGGGGGTACAGCAAGAGAAAGGACAGAGGTGACAGTGCCAGCAGAGCCAAGGAGGTGTCACTGCCACACATCTGCCCAGAGCTCAGCAAAGCTGGACTGAGCAGGGGATGGGGAAAAGTGAGGACCATGAGGAGAAGGAGGGTGCAAAMAGGAGCCCAGGTCCCCCCCAGCACAGGGGACACTCACCACAAGCAACAGGAGGCTGTGAAATCCATGAGCAGCATGGAAATACAGAGCATTTTGGGCACTCCCTGCTCAGGGTATCCCCATTCACTGCCTTCCCAGGGACCACACAGACAGAAAAAACCACCAAGATCTGAATGATTTGAAAATACATTAACCATAGAGAATAGAGCTTTAATTTTTCTTTCTCAACAACAATAAGGAACAGTTTACATTTAAAAAAACAACCCAAAAGCATGAATAAAATAATATAAAACAGATATTATACCACAGTGTGGAATTCAGATAATCTAAGAACATTAGCAGCACTTCTACAAATAGATTAAAAGCTGTAAGTGCTCATTAAGCTCAGATCGAGCAACTCCCAGAGACCAAAATGGCATCCAACAGAGAAAAGCAGCAATTCTGTGTAGGGCAACAGRAAAGTCTAATGCCAGGACACCAGATACATTCAAATCCCTGTGCTGAGGGGTAATTCCTTGTCCCACAGAGCCCCCACGATGGCTGTCACACCCTGCTGCCCTGCCTGGCTCTCCAGAACACTCCTTGAACAAGGGAAGTGACAATCACGGGTCTGAGGTTACATCCATGCTGCATTTGCAAAGCTTTTCATCAATTCTGTTTGGGAAAACAATTTCTTCCCTGGCTTCTGGGAATTACTCTCCAGAGAGAATGAATTTCTGAGAATTTAATTCAATCTTACATAGTCACAACAATGACATTTTTAGTCTCTCAATATCAAGGATGATCAGGATTTTCAATTCTTTATTGTCCTTAGCAGCAAAGCCATAGTCATTCATAAAACTTCCATGTATTTAAGACCTTGTGCATAGTTTAATTTTTAACATTAATTTGTTAAAAAATAAATTAAAAAAAAAAAGAGGATAAATGGTGCTTTTTCCCCCTCATCAAAGCACTGATGCAAAATGCCCTTGCTCCCAGTCATGTCCCACTGCTGATGGCTCAGGAGCCACTGTAGAGAAGGGACTGTCCCCTGCAGCACCATCCATGGGTTCTCCATGTGCAAAACCCACCTATAAAAGGAAGCTATTAAACTACTGAACAGGAATTTAAGGTGGAATATGCTTATCACCAATCCAAAGTTAAATGAGAAATTCGATTAGACACATTAAAAGACTTCCATGGCTATTCCAACCGTGTACATTCTCCAGGAARTTCAGGATTTGAGCAAAGTTGGGAAGGAATCTACACACTGAGCTGTGTGAATGTGTGGCCATGGCCCATGTGGCCATCAGAGGACAGAAATGTGGTCACACTGAGAACCACAATTGTTTAGATGCCTTAATTAGTGCAATACCACTTATTCAGGGCAATGAGGATGCTGACCTTGAGTGGAAAAGCAGGAACAATCAGTGGCATTTGATCTACTTCAGGGCATCTGAAAAAGCTTTTACAGGAATTTCTGACACGGGTTCTGGTGACTTCCAACCCTTCCATAGTGCTAGGAAGGGCTGGAACTCCATCCCTACATTGTGCTCTATCAGTTTGTGCTCACACAATAGTAAAATGCTGAAGACAAGCCCAGAACTGCTCAGCACTCAGGGAAATTCCCAAATGGAATGAGAAATAAGACAGAGGTTTTGATGACATGATCATCAGTTTGGTCCTACTGATCAAAGGCTCAGAGGCTCCCACTGTGCCTCTAAAGAAAAGGGATTTAGACATTGTAAGATGTTTCAAAAGCCAACTTAGGGGATGAGAACCCCAAAACTAAAGGGATTTAAATATTGTAAGATATTTCAAAAGCCAGCTTAGGGGATGAGAACCCCAAAACTGGTCCCATCCCTGGTCAGAGGCCCATTGGCTACAGCAGCTCCCAGTGCAGGGGACCAACCTCAGGAAAATCCAGGAAAGAGAGGGGAAATAGGCAAAGTAAGTAATAAATAAATAAAAAACAAAGAATAAGAAGAACTTCATCCCATAAACTGCTCTTGATCACAAGGCTTRTGTCTCCAGGGATTTTGGGACCCATCTCTTCAATAGTTCCATCTCTCAGCCTTCTGTTCACCCGTCAGTGACAAGGGCTGACACCTGCAGTTCCACTGCTGGCTCACATTGCACTACCAGGTGCATTGGGATGAGTTAAGGGATGTTCCCCATGCCAGGGGCTGGATGAGAGCAGGACAGGGACACAGCAGGAAGTTCCCCCACAAAAAAAAAAAAAAAACCAAAACCCTCTCAGTCTTCATGAAAAAACATTCACAGCAAAGCCATTCAGGGACTCAACACAGCAAGAGGAAAACTCCTATGAAAATCACACATTTAGGAACAAACACAACTTCTAAAAGGTCTGACACCAAAAGAGATGGGTACCAGGAGCTYGCTGGAAGGTTGCAAGAGCAGAAAGCTCAAATGCAGGAAGAGAATCCATTTGAGGAACACAGGGCCAGGACACAAACACTCAGTGGATTTACACACACTGAGGTTACCTGAGCTCAGCACAAACCCCACAGCAATGTGGGTGCTCAGTGAGGGTGTGATGGGAGCTGAACTCAGCCCATGGAGCCCATCCTTCCTTCCTCAGGCTCAGTTTGGAGTGACTGGAGCAGAGAAYGTGGGCTGGCAGCTCATGCCACCCTTGCAGCAATCTCCTCAGAAGGTGTGGAGTTATGGAGTGGTTGGGGTTGGAAGGAAACTTAGAGATCACCCAGTTCCMCCCCCTGCCATGGGCAGGGACACCTTCTACTRTCCCAGGTTGCTGCAAGCCCTGTCCAACCTGGCCTGGGACACTTCCAGGGATCCAGGGAGTGCCAGTGCCTTATAGTGCAGAAKTTCTCCCTAAAATCCAATCTAACCCTGCCCTCTGTCAGTTTAAGGCACACAGCTCCAGTCCCTGTTCCCACAGGCTAAAATAGTCCTGGGCTGGCAGTGCCATTGTGGGGGGGATTTCAGCTGCACAGAGCTGCTGGGATGAGACATTCCTCCTTCCCAAGGGGCCAGACAGGATTACTGTATATGGACAAGCCTGGTGACAGGCCTCCTCTGCGTGGCAAACAGGCCATCCTGGGCTGCACAGCTGGGAGAGAKCCCTGCTGGCTCCCAGCACCACGACTGCCCCTGTCAGAATTCCAGATCAAGGCTTTATCTCACGGGGATCCAGCAGGGGGGCAGAGCCAGGCAGRAGAGGCTGAGCCCAGAGAAGACCCACAAACAGCTGCACAAAAAGCAAAACCTTTGCTTTTCAGCTTCTTAGCAGCTTTTAAGCATTAAAGAGAGCCCCAAGCTCCTGGTGGGGTTTCACTGTGGGTCCCGACAAGCACAATATCTTGCCCAGCAACACAGCTGAAACAAAGCTTTTTTATATATTTTTCCCTAATTTTTTTTCTTCKTCTTGTCCCATCTTCAAGCCAGAACGAAGATGAAGCCAAACTGAGGTTGTGATGATGRCTGAGCTTCCTGTTGCCCCACCAGAACAACTCTCCCAGCACAGGGACAGTGACAGATTGGCACATCATGGAATAGGTGCTATAGAAACCACACAGTTCTCAGAAGCAAAAGATTTCTCACTCCACCCCCCCCACCCTCAAAAAATAACCCACTTAGTTGACATATTTCCTCTCTATACTGTATATGTATTATATATAGACACAATTCTCTGGTAAACATTTACAAGATATCGTAAATAACATTGAAAATTTCTATCTCCATTTGCACTCACACAGCACACAAGGACACACAGTCAGGTACAATCAATAAATAAATACTTTTTTTCCCTCCCCMCCCCAGAAATTATTCAAAAAAACACTGCTATTGAGCGGCCCAAAGACACTCTCAGTTAATACAGACAGCAAATGTTGTGCAGAATTTCTTGGCTGTTTTTGTTTAAAAACCAAGGAAAGAAGCTTGAAAGGTTTAGTGTCAGCAATGTTGCTTGGTCAGGTGGTGTTTAAGGTGACCTGGCCCTCAGGAAAGGGAGAACAGACACTTCCCTTGCCCTCTAGACAGGTGACAGATCTGTCCTAGAGCCCTGAGGGAGCCAGAGCAGCCTGGAAGGAGGGAGGACACAGCTTTTCACTCTGCTTGGTGAGAAGATGAAAGATTCTCACCGGGACTGGCAGATCTCAAGCTCTTTGTATCCTGTGCTACTGCAGCCCAGCACCCTTTGGGGTTTTACTGCTTCAGGGAAWTTCCCAGATTGTTGTACACTTCTGTTGGGATTTTGAGGAGTGAAGGGCTGCCCATTGCTCTCCCCCTGCCCCAACCCATTCCCCAAAGGGTTCAGGATGTGCCACTGCCTTTTCCAGCTGTGACCTCCATGTCCTAGAACACAGAAATTGCTGATTTGCTCAGAAACAGCAAACCACTCCACCAGGCTGCTCAGCCCTTCCCTGAAGCAGCAGTTTTCTCCTGTGCAGACTGACRAGCACCTTTTTCTCTGCCAGCAACATCGGACACGTGCCATGAGCCAACACAAACCAGCACACACAGATGATCCACGGGAGGAGGGAGGAAGGGCCCCTCTCCCTCCTGTGGGAGCACTCCAGCAGCAAGGCAGGAGCAGGGCCAGAGGAGAGCACACACACAGCACACATTGCACCAGGGGGGAACACAAGTTTGCAGCAAAACTTGAGAGAAAGTACCCTCAGAGAGAGAGCTCCAGCCCAGCACCCCCGCACTGCCCTCCCTGGCTGGGCTGGACCCTCCATCCACCCAGCCCTCTCCTTTTCCTGTATTGTTTTTACCTGAGTTGAAAAATKACTCCGAAGCCTCTGCAGGGCAGCCTGTGTGGGACACAGCAGCTGGAGAGGCACTTCATGCACTGGGCTCCAGGCTGTGCAGGAAAAGTGGCCTGCACACAAGGGCATCTTCCCAAAGCAAAGCCCACTCAGGGACCTTGGGCTATTTTCCTGTGGGAAAAGCCCATCAAGACCTAACTGGAGATGCTCAGTGGGTTTAGGGGACTCAAGAGCCAGCCCTGAAGCTGTCAGAGGGAAAGTCAGGATAATCAGGAGCTCTGACTTGCCTTCTGAGGAGCCCTTCCCTCACAAGAGCTCAGAGGAACAACAAGAGACCAGACTCCTACCACAAGCAGCTAAAGTAAGGCAGGTAAGAAAACCTCCAGCCTGGAGTTCCCAGAGGAGGTCAGGACCAGATTTCCCAGCGTTCAGAGAACATTACAGAGGCTGGATTTTGAAAAACAACCCCAATGCTGAATTTGGAGCTGTTCTGAAAATCCATCCAGACACRAACCTCTTGTGTGCTCAGATATTGTAGGAACACTGTAAAATCCCAGGGAGAAAACAGAGCCCTAAAAAAAGAAAATACTGAAAGGGAAGCAATGCACTGAGGGACAAGATCAAAAGAGGAATTTCTGTGATCAAAGTTCCCCCCCCATTACTGGCAGAACCTCGTTGTGTTGGTGAGAAGCTGAGCACTGGCAGCATCCCTGTGCTGCCTGGGCTTGCTGCCTTCCCACCCCAYAGGGGAAGGGCTGCCCAAGGAAGCAGCTTTCCAAGGAATCAGCTTTCCCTCAGTGCCACCAAGCTCTGCTCCCCCAGCCCCCGAGCTCCACCCTGGGATGTGGCAATGCCTGGGCAGTTCTGGTGGCCACAGCAGCTGCTCCGAGGCCAGGAAGCCACTGCCTGGTCCTGCTCCAGGCACAGGAACACACCTGGAGGGATCTTTGGTTGAGTCACTGCAGAAGGTCTGAGCCTGGGCCTGTGCTGAGCCCAGGGGACTCCCAGCTCACACAGCAGCACGTGTCCCACCACCTGAGTCCCACAGGTGTGGCACTTGGAGAGACAGGAGAAGGGAGGGAGCGTCGGAGGGGAGTCCTGGCTCTTTGGGTGCCTCGTCTGCTCCAGGTCCTTCATTTGTTCTCAATCAGAGTCTGCACTTTATAGACCAGGTCCCGAGCCAGCTTCAGGATCTGCTTGGTGTTGTGGCGCTCGGCCATTTCTGCAATGCACACCAGACAGGTCAGAGCAGAGCAGCCCCCAGCCCACAGCCCCCAGCTCTTCATTCTGTTATCCCTGTGCTGCCACGTTCCCAACCTCCCCTGGCAGGGACACCTGGCTCTGGAGAGCCATCCTGAACCAGCCCAAACCTCAGCTCCCTCCAACACATCCAGGCTGGCCACTGCTGAGGAGGGCAGGTGGATTCCAGCCCCASCAGATCCCTCAGAGCTCTGGGTGTTCAACAATCCCACACCTGAGCAGCTGCCCCAAACTCAGCCCAACAGAGCATGAGCTGTACCATTGAAAAACTTGATGATGTCTGTAAAATCCATGTTGTTCTCCAGGATGATGTCCCGGTACATCTCCACCAGGGCCAGGGCTATGAAGAGCACGTAGTGAGCAGAGGAGACGTGAGCAGCAGCCCAGATGGTCTCCCAGACAGCAAAGACATCGTCATACACCAGCTCTGTGAGCAGAGAACAGCAGTTACCACTCCACTCACCCCACCCTGGCTCACAGAGCTCACAGCAGCACCGGGGAGACAACACTGGGTGCTTCCTTCCCACAGGAACCTGCCCCAGCTGGAAGCAGAAGTCAATCATCTGCAAGGAGAAATATTCTGCCCAGCAGCAGGTGACACAGGCCCCAGGACACACTCATGGAAAAGCTCAGCAGCAGCTCTGGAACAACAGGTTCTGTATCTAGACAGAACAATCAGCCAGACATAAACCAGGGAAAAGTGAAAAGGAATTAAAGTTTAAACCTGCTGAGAAGCCTGGAAGCAGACCCTGCCCCACCCCTGGGTGGTCTCACGCACCTCTCTTGAAGTCCAGGAGAAACCATCGGTAGCAGAAGTAGAAATGAGTGTAATCCCCATTCTGGTGCATCAGCTCAAAGAGCTCAGAGTCCAGAATCTGTCAAGAAAAGCAAAAGGAAACTCAGGAATGCACAAGGCACCAGCCATCCCTCTGCCTACTTCCCTCCCTCCCTCTGCTCCCCTCCTGCACCATCTCCTCTCTCCCTTTCCTGGCACACACTGCTCCAGGCTGTCCTTAGAGCCCCTGCTCTCCCTCCTGCTCCCCAGCACTGAACCCCCACCCCAGCCCTTCCAGGACCAGCTTTCCCCCTGGGTGTGAGAAGCTGCCATCCCCATGCCAGGAGCTCGCACCTGGATCAGCGACCTCATGTTGGCAAAGTGGGTGTCCATGGCTCCTCCGTGGGGGAAGTTCTGGTTCATCCTCTTCATCAGCTCGGTGAAGCAGCTGAAGGCCAGGGCCTCTGTGCAGGGAGGAGAGAATCACTGCAGGGCTGCACGGGCCCTGTGTCCCTCCAGAAAGTCCAGCCTGGCCCCAGAGTGGGGCCAGACAAATGGGATCCTGCTCCACACCTCCAGGCACTCCACTGCAAAGGGCCACCACCCACCTGGCACATCCTCCCACAGATCCCCACACAGGACAGGGAAAGCAGAGCAGAGCCACTCACCATCATCCAGGATGACCAGGAGAGGGGCCAGCAGGTCACACATGCCCTGCACGTAGCCAATCTCAATGTGCTGCCAGATGTAGCTGTGTGAGAGAGCAGGACAGGTGACCTGGGACCTSAGTGCCACCACCTGTCACCTCCTTKGCCCATGCCCTCCCTTCCCAGGATGCTGGGGTAAATCACACCTGTTCATTCTGTTATCCCTGTGCTGCAAATGATTAAATTCTTGTGGTGCCTCCCAGGTAAGGCATGCATGGCACAGTCCTGGATCAACATCCTGCCATGGCCACATCCAGGGTCAGTCCAGGGCTGTGCCCTGGCCATCGCAAGGCAAATCAGCACAGGGAAAAGCAAAATGGCAAAGCACAGCACAGTGGGGTCATTGGTTAAAGGGCAGAGACTGATAGAACTTGTTCATCTCTCATTCTCATCCCTCTCCCTCCATTCATCCCCTTGGTTCTCCCTGCAGACACTGCCTGCCTCCCCTTCCCATGCCCAGTGTCCCAGGAAGCACCCAGCCCTGCAGGGATATCTTCCCTTTTTTGGTAGCAAGGCAAAATGTGTTCAGAGAGGACTCAGATCTGCTGCTGGCACAAGGGAAGGATCTTTTCCATCCTGCCCACTGGTTTTCCAAAATGTGCTGTTCTGAAGGTCTAATCTCAGCAGAGATCTCCAGCTCTGGCTGTCGGGTGAAGTGACAGCACTGATGGAACAGCAGCTTCTCCTCATGTTTGCAAGATGAGTAATAATATTTTAGCTTTTGCTGCCTGTGAAGCAGGAGCTGGTCTGAGCCTGTGAGTGTCACTAGGCAAGCTCTGAGTCACAAGGACTCAGAAGTGCACCCAGGTCTGGCTCTCTCCTGGGATTTTGGGCAGGCACAAACCATCCCGGTGCTTCAGGCACTTTCTCATTAGCACTACAGCTCTGTGGGCTGATCCTCATTAAAACATTTGCCAGGCATGCTCCAAGAAGCAGGTGGGTGCCCTGGTTCCTGGGCAGCCCAGGGAGCCCCTGCCTTGTCCAAAACCCCAGGACACAGCAGTGATGGGGAAGGACAGGCGGACACCTCAGTATGGGAACCACCACATCCTTGGAGCTGCAACCCCAGTGATGAGGGTGATGAGGGGAGGAAGGCAAGGAGCAAAACTCCATAACCACAGCACAGTTTGGGGCTCCAGCCTGCAGGTGAATCCCAGGAAGGCCCCCAGAGCCCCCACCTGCACATGACATTGCGGAGCTTCTCCAGGTTGGCGGGGGTGAAGTACCAGTAGTTGCGGTCACAGCGCTGCACGTCCTTCTCGATGCGGTGCAGGTTCACCGTGTACATGTCCAGCAGCTCTGGCTGCCCAAAACAAAAGCAGAGTTGATTTGTTTTCTAGTAAAAAGCAGGGGGAGAGCTGCAAGGGCAGTGGAGAGAGAGCAGAGTTTGGGTGGAAGGTGGGAGCCCCTCTAMACCCAATTGTGGGATCAGCACCAGGCAAATCCTGCCCCCCCACTCAGCCCCAGTGAGGCATATCCRGAATGTGGTGTTCAATTCTGGGCTCCACAGCTAAAGAAAGACAAGGAGCTGCCAGAGAGGGTCCAGCAGAGGCCAGAGAGATTATTTGGCGTCTGAAGTATCTCTCTGATGAGGAGAGACTGGAGGAGCTGGGCCTGGTCAGTCTGGAGAAGACTGAGAGGAAATCTCATCAATCCATACAAACATCTAAAACCAAAAGGAGAGAGCCAGACTCTTTTCAGTGGTACCAAGTGACAGGACGAGGAGCAATGGCCATAAACTGAAACACAACAACATGAGGAAAAACTTCTTCCCATGCAGGGTGGCAGGAAGAAAACTTCTTCCCTTCCAGGTGGCAGAGCCCTGGAACAGCTGCCCAGGGAGTGCATGGAACTTCCTTCTCTGGAGACATCCCAAAGCCACCTGGACACAATCCAGGTGACCCTCCCTTGGCAGGGGATGATCTCCAGAGGGCCCTTCCCACCCCAGCTGCTCTGGAGTCCTGGAGGCAGCCAGGAAGGAACCCCCCATGCCAGGTGTGTACTTACAGAGTAGGTGACACCCGTGGAGGAGAGAGCAGCTGGTTCACTGCTGGTCAGGTCAGTCACAGTCAGAGAGTCCAGCTGTGGGTACAGACTCTCCATCTCTGGCTCCTCAGAGAGGTTGTCCTCACTCTCYACCAGGCTCTGCTTCTCAGCCTCGCTGTCTGCCCAGCTCTCCACCACAGTCAGGGCCACAGTGTCGCCGTCACGCAGGAGCCCCGCCGAGCCCTCACCCATGGGGGCAAAATCCACGCTTCCACCAGTGGGAAATTCACCTTCCAGGCTGTCTTGGCCCTGCAGCTTCTCCTGCTGGACACCATCTGTGTCTGGTGGGGCTGGCAGGTCGGAGCCAGCAGCCTTTCCCTGGGAGCTGGATGAGGATTTGGTGGTTTCCAGGGCGCTGTCCTCGTTGCTGAAGCTGCGCTCCGAGAAGCCTGACGTGATGGAGAAGTTTTGGGAAGAGGGGTGCCCAGAATCAGGGGAACACGTGCCGTTGGGGACTGTCCCATTGGGGATCTTGCTTTGTTTGCCATCTTCCAGCTGAGAATCTACTTCAGTCTGTTCCACCTCATCCACAGATTCAAACACCTGCGAAGTGGGAAGRCATCCCAGGCATTCAGCAAATGTTGGGAACACGAGCACTACATCCCCAAGAGCTGTGTACTCATWGTGCCCATGCTCCCAGCAGTGGAGAGGGAGGAAAATCCCCCTTTAGCTTCTTCTGCCTGGATCTGAGTCAGTACTTGGTCATTTGCACAACTCCAAGCCCACAAATTCCTGCTCCAAAGGACTTTGCTTTGCTGGGCATTATATATTGGGCAGAAAGTTCAACAGGTGTTAAAATTAAACACCTGGGCACGAACAGAGGGAGCAGCCATGGACCTTCAGGTGTGAGGCCACAGGGCAGAGCTGGCAGGTGAACATTGAACCCCCAAGCAGAGCACAGATCTGACACTAGCAGCTCCAAAGCAGGCTGGGGACTCATTCACCTCTTCCAACACCGGTTCTGTTTGCCAGAAATCGCTGTGGTTGTGRTGAGGGGTCAGCCCAAGCCAAGGCAGAGCCGTGGGGACAAGGAATGGAGGGACAAGGTGCTCACCTGGGTGCTGGAGCTGGAGTCACTCTGCAGCCGGGCGTGGTTCTGCCGGCCGGAGCTGCAGCTCTGCGAGGACTGCAGGGGACAGGGGACAATGAGAAACAAAAGAGAAGAAAAGCAAAGGGGTCAGGGCGAGGGAACTCAAGCAGAGCTGGCACTTCTGCAGGTGAAGAACAAGCAGAAATGCATCCAGTAAATATCTGACCCATGATTTTCCTGTCACACCCATGGTGCTGCAGCACCCAGCACAGTGCCCTGCCTCAGCCCCTGACACTGCTGGGGAGRTGACAAGGGCAAAGCTTTGTCAGGTCAATGCACATGTTCAAGTGCTGGGTGCTGGGTCTGAAGGAGCTGCTTTCCTCTGGCCTGCACGGAGGTCACGCTGCCTCCCTGGAGTGAGAATTTCTACAAATCTCTGTCCTAATTTGGCAGCAATGCAGCTCAGCCCTGCTCCGTTTACATAAACGATGAAGTCAGGCTATAAAACACTCCCTCCAAGCATMTTCATGCTTTTTTCCCTTTTCTTCAAGGACAAATATTGATGTTTTAAGCCAGACTCGGTGGAAGCAGCTCCTCTCAAAGTCACGAGCACCCTGCTCTGGCTTCCAGCTGAAGCACAGAGGGAAGGGCTGGGCTTTGCAGGCACCAGCCTGGCTCCGTGGGGTCCCCCTGAACAACCAGCCCACAATGAGAGCAAGTCCTCCCATTAACTGAGCAGAGCTGCAAGGCATGGCCATGACATCACACACAAACAATAGGATTTTAAGAAAATACAGCACATTCAGAACAGCAGTTGTCCCCACCCTTGTATTGTGGGAGTTTGCTGGGCAGSGCTCTGGTGGGGAAAGGAAGGGCGACAGTTTTCCTCCATTACCATGGGAGCACTTAAAACAGGAAATTTCAGGTTGAGATGGGAAAAGGGGGGAACTTTTCGTGTGTTCACTCTGCCAGCTCCCATCCCACACGTGGGTCCAAAGGAAGAGCCACGGTGGAGATGCTGAGGGGATGGGAATGATTCCCAGGGCTTCAGCCAACGGAGCAGCGCCTCTGAGAGCTGCTCAGCATCCAGTTCCACCCTGCCCCTGGCTCAGACTGCCTTCCCTGCATCTCTCTCTCTCTGGGCACACATGTAGCCTGCAGGACTGGGGCTGAGCTCATCTCTTTCCCAAAGCACCCACATAAACTTCCCAGAGGGAAGCAGATCCAACCTCCAGCGCTCACCTCCCCTCTGGGCCAGCAGCCTGAGCTCAGGGAATGCTCTGCCAYGCTGGGCTCTTCTCCTCCAAGGACAAAACTCTCATGGAAACACTCCCTGGACTCTGTCCCCAGGACTGCCTTTCCTTTCACAGGCTTTTCCCTCCACACCCTTTGGTTTGGGTTGTGGATCTCATTSCTCACTGCATTGCTAAAAGCCAGAACCCAAGGTGCTGGATGACACAGTGTACTGAGGGTGTGCTGAGGCTTCTTCCATGCTGGAAAAGGGAGCCAGGAAGCCCAATGCCCTGCTTTACAGCCCCTCAGTGCCATGCTCTTCCTCCTCATCCCTACTTCAAGCCATCTTCCATGGAACTAACCCTGAGTATTTCACTTCCACAGTGAGCACAGGTCAGGGGAGGAGCTGGGCAGGMCCCGTGCGTGCACCCCACAGGGACTCTGGGTGGGCACTGCCCAAGCCCTCACCTCGTTGCTGATGGTGGAGTCCCTGTGCATCATCCTCTGGATGTGGGAGTCCAGGCTGGCCCCCGAGGAGCACTTGGCCAGGGCTGCAGCGTGCGACTCCTTCTCGCGCTGCCGGACGATGGCCTCGCAGCCCAGCCACTCTGCCATGGTGTGCTCGTAGCATGCCCGGGTCTGCTCGTCAGCCTGGCACACAGGGGGACAGGG
>JACDOX010000320.1:291574-308885 GCA_014549065.1 Cardinalis cardinalis | reverse complement strand
GGTGAACATTTGTGTGAGCTCGTGGGACACAGCCACCCTTACCCTGCACAAAACGTGGCCAAAATTTGGATGGAAAAATGCCCACCCATCTCCTCCCTGCCCTCCCAAGGTGCACAAGGCACTGAACATGAGGAGTTGCACAGGTCAATGAGAAGCTTGGTCCTACCAATTCCTGCTGATCCAAGGGTTTGCCCCACTCCTACCTACAGCCCACAGACAGACATGAGGCCCAGTGGGCTCACAGGGGTGTGCTGAAGCTTCTTCCATGCAAGAAAACAGAGCCAGGAAGCCCAATGCCATGCTTCACAGCCCCTCAGTGCCAGGAACATGCTCTTCCTCCTCACCCCTACTTCAAACCATCTTCCATGGAGCTAACAGACCTCTGCTCACAGACCCCTCACTGGGCAGGACCAGTGAGCACACCGAGCTGCTGAGCTGGCAGCACACCCTCACCAACCTCCTTCCTCTCTGCCTCTGTCATCCCAAACTGGTAGTGGCCCAGCAGGAAGGGCCACACAGCCTTCCTGATCTCGTGCTGGATCCCGCCGTAGTAGATCAGCCGCAGCAGCTCCTGGTCCTCGTAACTCTGTGGGAAGAGCCTGGGTCAGGGCACAGACACAGCCAGGYGTCCCCAGCCCGGCTCTGCCACCCATCAGCACCACAACTGATGCCTCAGGTTGTAGCTTTTGTGTTTTTCAGATTCTGTGCTGCTTTGGTGTGTAGTTCTGAGCTTCACATTAGGGATAGTAAGCTCTCTTCACAGAGTAGGGAGACAAAACAATTCCTTCTCCAGCTGGGGACTAAGGGCAAATGATCCAAATCTCAGGCCCAAGAGCATAAACAACATGGACTGAAGAGAGAAAAAAAAGGATGGGGCCTCATGGGCTAAAGCTGTAATTGGACAATTAACTCCAAAATGCAAATGGCCCAGAACTTATAAAAGTGAGAGACCATGTGACCGGYTGTGCATTTTGTGACCATTTTGGTTCATCCTGGRTRTAGCCCTGGCTGGGCTCTTGTGCTGCCCAAGGTGAATCCATTGAGGCCTTCTGACAAATCCCTACTTTATTCTTTAGCTCTGTGTAGTCTCTGCTTTAGGGAGCCCCCAGCCTCACTGCCCATGRTCCCTCAGACCCCTACCTGGGCTTAAGCAGAGCCAGAGGCTGCTGTGGGTGGACATTTTGGCTCTCCACACCATAGAGTGGCCCACAAAGTCACCAAAGCACCACTGCTGTGCCCCTGAGCTGGCAGCACATCAGGACCCCACTCAGGACAGCAGCACCTGGGTGACAGACACTGCTGCAGGCAGGCTCTGAGCAGAAGCAATTGAAGAAGAGCAGTGCTCACCCCTCAGCTCTCACATGCCAAGGATTGGGAGCCTCAGGATCAGTGCAGCCTGCCTGACTTCCCTCCTTGAGGRACTTCTTGACGTGTTTCACCACCTCCCCGTGCTACACCCACTCCAGTGGCACTGCCCTGTGTCCCCAGGGCATGGCCCTACCGAGCTGTCCTGCAGGTATCTGTGCCAGATGTCCACGGTGAGCCCCGCGCTGGCGCTGCAGGGGACATCAGGGGACACGATGTTGTGGTTCACCAGTGCTGACAGGTGAGTCCTCACCGTGGACAGGTGTCTGCAGTAGGCCARCCCTGCAGCAGGAACACCACAGCTTCAGCTGTGCAACTCCAGGAAACACGAGGATGAAGAGCAGGAGAAAGCAAGGACACCTTTACCCAGCCACATCCAGCTCTCAGAGCAGGGATTCTACCAGGACAGGTCCCTCATCTTGTACCCCCAGAGCTGCTGCTCAYGGGGCTCAAGGCTGAGAGTCAGAGCCCAGCTGTTTGCTCCCCACCCTGAGCAGGTGCAGCAGGCTGGTCCCAGCTCCCCCASCACCACTCCCAGCCCAGGACCCCATCCCTTATCCTGTCACACATCCCAAGGCAGCAGCCAGGACCTCATCCCTCATCCTGTCACACATCCCAGCCACTGCCAGCTGCCCCAGCACCACTCCCAGCCCAGGACCCCATCCCTTATCCTGTCACACATTCCAAGGCAGCAGCAGGGGGGTGACAACTACTCACATCCATAGAAAGCCCGGGACAGGATCTGGTACTTCATGTTGTCACACAGCAGCTTCAGAGGAGCTCTGCCAACAGAAACACACAGGATGTGAGGGCAGAAGATGCTCCTGTGCACCCCCTCAGCCTGGCTTTGATCCCACTGACCCAGCTTTGCCTGCAKGGATTCACCAGGGATGCTGCCCGGGTTCAGAGCAGCAATTCCTGCTGCCAGGCTATGGAGCAGCTGAGATGTCCCAGATGCAGGGACCAGGCTCACCTCAGCCACATCCCAGTGACCCTGCCAYGGCTCCTGGACACGAGCCCTGGCTCTGCTGTGCCCCTGTGCCCTCGTACCTCTCGTGGCTGCAGCCGTTGGCCGGGCCCCCGTCGGAGGAGCCGCTCTGGGAGCAGGAGGAGCAGGAGGATTTGCGGGTGCTGGGCTGCCACATGGGGGGCAGGACAGCCCCTGGAGCGTCCATCAGGTCCTGGGGCACTGCAGGAGGGCAGAGAGGAGCATCAGCTACAGCCTGGCACTGCCCTGCAGTCAGGGAGCTACAGAGAGAGCTTTCATTGGCAAACGCAGCGTCCCGCTCTTGCCAAGGAGGCTCCAGCAACCACAGGGAATCACAGCACTGGCGAGCTCAGGAGAAARGAAAGGGAACAAAGAGCACTGATGAGAGAGAACCATTGCTAATTAACCAGCTAACTCAGAAAGCTGATCTTAAACTGCTTCGTGCTGACCAAGGCAGAAACCCAGCACCCAACGCAGAGGCTCCAGAGAGAGAACCAGGATTGAAATCAGCTGCTGTCCCAGGAAGAGTGCATTACTGGAAGGGAAAAGGCCCATCCCTCAGAGGATCCCATCCAAAGTTCAGGGAAAGAAGGGAGCACCCAAATCACAAGAGAGGAGATGAAGGCTTGGATGAAGAGGTTGAGAGGCACAGCAGGAGCTCTGCGTGTTGTCACTTGTTAATCCCTGCTTAGACTCAAAGTGCTGCTCCAAAGGCCTTGGGTCCTGCTCAGGTACCACCCACACACAGGCCAAGCCATGAGGAATTATCGTTTTTACTCCTCCTTAGAAATCAAATTCTGGTAGAAATTTCATCTTCTGGCTGGGTCCTCGCTCTCCCTTGGTCTCACTGGCTCTCCCTGCTTGTGATAAGGAATAAATGACATTGGCAGGAAAAATACTGAATTATTCCCACAGAAGTCCCTTCCCCTCCYACTGAGCTGATGGGTCAGTGACAGTCAGTGGTGACAGGGACAGCTCTGCAGGAGTTCCCAAGTGACAACACAGGCGAGCTGAGCACCAGACCCAACCAAGAGCTCATTACACTGATGCCAAGAGGTGCCCAGAGCAGCACGCAGAGCTCGGGATCTGCCAGGGACACTCAGACACCATTTGGGGATCACCACCATCTTGCTTCCAGCTGGAATCTTCATGATCTTCCCTCTCCCAGCAGTCACAGGTGCAGGGAGTGGGTGAAAAGCACCATTAATGGCAACTAGAGACACAGAGAGAGGACAAAGGCACCAGTGAAAGGGGAGAAAGGAAGAATCTGTGGAGAAGAGAGGACGATGCTGTTCCACCCTTGGCTGAGGAGGTGCACAGGAACAGCACAGGGTGTGATGATGCCAGCTGAGGAGGTGGCAGCAATTCATTTCCCAGAAAATGTGGCCCCCCAGCATGGAATTTTGAGGGGTAGATCAAAAGGCAGCCACAGAAAGGCACATCTCTATCTGCTCTTTTAGCTCCAATCAGGTTTTTATCTGACTCACTGAATTGTGTTAGTCAGCTGAAGGCAGGGAGAACCAAGTATAATCTCAACTGACGTTATGGAGGAGTCACAGCRGATGTAATTTCTCCCTCATAGCCTCCAAAATGTAGGAAAGAGGTTTCCATCCGATTTCAGAGCTTTTTTAAAAAACACTCCACAAGTCTTCCATCTAAAACTCATTCTCTCCCCCTTCTAAAGTCACCCATGATGATGGTCAGAAAACAGTTTTTGGCACCTCACAGAAGAGTGAGGACAAATGTACAGACATTTCAGCCAGGCTCAGATCATTCACCACCAGACATGGAGAGGCATTTCTGCTTTGGAGAATCCAGCAGCACCCCCTCCCTCGAGCCAGGGACTGAAGGCAGAGCAGGGTGCTGGGACCTCCCCTTGGTGCTGCAGGAGCCACACTGAGGGAACATCACTGGATTTACTGCAGCCYGGGGGCAGCAAGAGAAGAATCAGCCCCGGGGCCTTGTCACGGCAGAAGGTGGCCCCCAAGTGACCAAAGTGAACCTTTTTACTGATATTATGTGGGTGTTATTAAGAGGGGGTTTTGGCTGACCATTAATGCTGTTGTGCAGCTGCAGAAACAAAGGACTCAGTAGCAAGTGGAAGTTAAAACAAACAAACAAACAAAAAAAACCCCAAAAAAACCAAAAACACAAAAACAAACGATAGAATCATGGAATGACTGGGYTGGAAGGGAATTTAGAGATTATTTAGTTCCACCTCTTGCCATGGGCAGGGACACCTTCCATGATCCCAGATTGCTTCAAGCCCCATCCAGCCTGGCCATGGACCCTTCCAGGGATGGGGCAGCCACATCTGGCTGTTCTCTGTGCCAGGGTCTCCCACCCTCCCAGCGTGCCTGATTTAAATGATGATATTTAAATGATGATATTTAAATGATGATATTTAAATCAGGCAGCAGTGGCACAAGCAGAGCCCCTCCCCTGGAACCACCTCCCACTTTGCCCTGTGCCCACCAGTGCCATGTTCCAGCTCCTCCAGCCCTCCCAAAGGCTGCCCTGCACTCACCAAAYTCTGTCTGAGTCCCAGGGTAGATGATCCTGAAGACATAATCCGTGGCTTCATCATCTTCCTTGTCGGACGCGGACTCGGAGGAGCCCTGGGGGCTTCTCTTCTTCAGTTTGGGGAACACCTTTCCCTGGGGAGCAGAACCTGCCCTTCACCAGCCACCCATGTCCAACCACTCCCTTCCCGAGCTCCTGCCCCACCTGCTTTGCCATGTCTGCCCATTCCCTGGGCTGGAGCAGCCCCTGGAGTTTCAAGTTTCCAGTGGCAGGTGAATCCRTAAGGGTAAGCACAGCCCAGAGAGCCAAACCCTCATGGGCAGCCCTCCCACAGCTTTCCAGAAGGGTCTGTTTAGCTTGGCATGAGCTAAACCMAACCACCACATTTTAATATTAACTAATTGAACTTATTAATTTTTGGGAGGGGATCATTTAAAACACAGCAGCCACTAATGCCAGGCAGAGGGTCCAGAGGGGAACCCCAGCAGGAAGAGGCACCCACCTTTCCCCGCTGTGACCAGAGGGGTGGGTCCAGCTGCCCGTGGGGCAGGAGGCCATTCTCCAGGCAGGACAGGAACTGCAGCAAGTGTCCTCCACGGGGGAAGCGCAGGGGTGGCCTCTGGATGCCATCCTGGCTCACCAGGACAACCGTGCCACCACTGTCTACTGCTGGCAACAGCGAGAGCAGACACAGCCATCAGTGAGGGAAACGGCGCAGCCATRAGATTTTCTGAAAAATCCTTTCCTCAGGATTTTTCCTCCTGAGAAGCTGAGAGGCCTCAGGAACAAAATGTAAACAATGGTTATCTGCTGCTCTGGAATGCAACAGGTGCATCTGGGATTGGTCTCATGTGGTTGTTGCTAATTAATGGCCAATCACAGCCCAGCTGGCTCAGACTCTCTGTCCGAGCCACAAGCTTTTGTTATCATTCTTTCTTTTTCTATTCTTAGCTAGCCTTCTGATGAAATCCTTTCTTCTATTCTTTTAGTATAGTTTTAATATAATATACAGCATAAAATAATAAATCAAGTCTTTTGAAACATGGAGTCAGATCCTCATCTCTTCCCTCATCCTCGGACCCCTGTGAACACGGTCACAAAACAGTACAGGCAGGAAARCTCAGGGAATGGGAAATAAGGACTTTCTTCCTTGTGTGTATTCTTCTCTAAGTCCATGATACGACAGGCTGTGGAAACGTCTTGCTGGGATCACCCCCTTGGAAACCAGTGCAGGGAGCACTCCCAGCCAAGCACCACTGTGACYGTGTTCACAGGGGTTTTAGGATGAGGGAAGAGATGAGAATGTTGACTCCATGTTTYAGAAGGCTTGATTTATTATTTTATGATATATATATTAAAACTATACTAAAAGAATAGAAGAAAGGATTTTATCAGAARGTTAGCTAAGAATAGAAAAGGAAGGATAACAATGGCTTGTGACTGACTGAGACAGTTTGGACAGTTGGAATGTGATTGGCAATTAATTAGAAACAACCACATGAGACCAATCACAGATCTACTTGTTGCATTTTACAGCAGCAGATAATTATTGTTTATATTTTGTTTCTGAGGCTTCTCAGCTTCTCAGGAGAAAAAAATCCTACGGAAAGGATTTTTCCATAAAAGATGTCTGTGACACACCACAGCCAGGAGCTGGGCAAAGACTTTTCTAGAAGCACTTAAATCACAGTGACCACCCAGAGCTCTGGGGAACTGCCCTGGAGCGGCAGCAGAACCGTGTCCCAGAGGTCAGGATCAAGTGCCAGGTGACAGAGCCCCCAGCAGCCCCAGGTGTGGCCTTACCCTGCTGGTGGCAGTGCAGGTACACGATCTCCTCCAGGCGAATGGTCATGGCATAGTCCCAGTACACGCTGCAACAGAGGCACAGGGGAGCTGTGAGCCTCCAGGCTGTGAGAGGCTCTGCTGCTGCTCACAGCAGCTCCAAACCCTGCTCCTCACCCCCTGGCAGCAGCCAAAGCCACAGAAAGGATGAGATCCCAGAGCAGYGATGCCAGCCTGATGAGTGACAGCATGCCTCCAGAGCCAGGAACTGTCCCCCAGCAGCAGCAGCATCTCAGCTCAGACAGGGCCAGTCCTGTCCCGCCTGCCCTGGGTGGTTTCTCTGCTCTCACACAGGAAATGTGCCCATGGATCCTGGMAACTGCAGAGAGGGACTGCAGCCCTGCAGAACTGAGCACTCTCCTCTGAGTGAATCCCTCAGGAGCATCCCTGGAGCCCCAAGGAAATGTGCAGTGAGGTCCAAGCCTGGGCTGCTGCTCTGCCCCAGGGAGGGGAAAYAAACCCTCACAATTTGTGGGGGGTTTTTTCAGAGCTCACAACAGGTTTGGTCTCAGCTGCTTCTGTTCAAGAACTGCCTCAGCACAGGCACCTCGAGGTGTCTGAGCAGATCTAGAACATGCTGGAGAGCTGGTGGCCACCAGAGAGAGCAGAGAGGGGCAGGGTCTCATTCCTGTGGAGAGCCCAGCACTGCTGTCCAAGGGTGTCAGCACTCAATCACATCCCACTGCTTTGCAACAAAGCAAATTTCCAGATTCTGAGCAGCAGCAGCAGCATCTGCCACTTTGTAAAAATAGTGCTTAAATAGCATTAAAAACAGCTCRTGAAGGACAGGAAGGTGTGCAAGAGTGACTCCCTGTGCAGTCATACTCACTGTGCCATCTGCCTCCTCTCTTCCTTGCTCACGTCTTGACACTGGGAATTTTTAGAGCTTAGGCTGATGCCCAAGGCAAGAACTCAGAAAAGGAGTGTAGAGATGAAAAYAGATTTTAGGGGAGGCTACCAGGGTCAACTGGACAGCCCAGGGGCCAAGAAGAAAGGGGAGATGAAAAGTACACAGGTAAACAAAAAACTACAACTGACAATGAATGAAACTGAGACCAAGTTCTGCTGAAGATCTCTAGGTCAAAGCATCAGTGTCCTAAACACTCCCACTTTCCTGGAGCCAAGAGAAACCTGGGAGCACAGTGTGCTAGGAGGGAGGGAGAGCATTCAAAAAAAAAATCCCTCAGGGCAACAAACAAAACCACTTTGTGTGTTTTGGAACAAGCCCCACTTCTTCTCTGAGCACTTCCCAGCAGAGACACTCCTCACACCACCTCCTGCCACCCTCTCCCTGCCTCCTTCCCATTACAGGCTCAAGAGTGATGGTGTTTCTCTGGGAAAACTGATGGCTTTGCATCCCAGATGCAAACTCTGACCCAGGGGAACACTTCCCCCCCAGTCACCTCTTCTCATAGTCCAGGTCCCCCACGGAGCCGTTCATCAGCTGGTTGGGGGTCCACTTCAGTGCCATGATGTCAGCAGTCTGGTGAAGGGACAGGTACCCTGGGATTGCCTCCATGTCATCTCTCTGGGAGGAGAAACACAGTGACACACTGAGCTGGAAGAAGCACAAAGCCCTGGAGCCAGTTGTGGCCCCTCACACAGCCCTGCCCACCCAGCCACAAACAGGGAGGAACCCACCGTGTCCCTGGAAAACCTCCTAGCACAGACTCCAGGACACCTCAAGGCCTTGGAAAAGGGCTGAGAGCAACTGCCCAGCAAGGAAAACCTAATAGCTCCACCTAAAAGCAGTTAGCACTTCATTTATTTGACTACAAGAAGCAGAAGAGGACAGGAGAAGGAGTTTTGTGGCAAAGAACGGGCAGGGAGAGGAGCCTGCGTGCAAACACAGGAGCAGAGCTCCTCCATCACCAAGACCTCCACAAACACAGCCCACTCACTGCCTCCCCAGATGGAAAATGTGCTTTTCTGCCTCCAAGAGCAGTTTGGGACAGAACAAGGCRCTGAGGGGCAGAGCAGTGTTGCCAAGCCCAGCAGGACTCACCGGCTGCACCAGGACGTTGTTCTTGCCGTACAGGAGCGTGGCTCGGGAGTTCTGGTGCAGGGACTCCACGTAGTCCCTGGCAGACAGGGATGGCCTGTCATCCATGCTGCCACTGGAATGTCTTTTCTGAATCTGCAAGAGACACGCTCACAAATGTGAGGTGAGCACAGACACCCTCTGGCTTCCCAAAAGCTTCCTTTGAACCTCACTCTCTCCTCACTTACGAGAGTCACTACTAGAAATCTTTCCCTCAGGGTCCTCTAAGGGGATTCCTGACTCTGTCCAAGCTCAGAGAAGCCCCAGGASTGAATTTTGTTTGCAATGCACAGAGCAGATTCAGCTTTCTGTTCATACATGATGAYCCCAGGGACACAGACCCTGGCATGCAGCACCAGGAGAGGCTGGCACACCTCTGCTGTCCATGGGCCACATCCCCAGCACCTCTGCCTCAAAGACTTCCCTCATCAGAGGGCTCCAGAGGCCTTTCCAAGCAAAGGGAGCCCAGATGTGTGGATGTGGGAGGAGCAGAGAGGTTTTTCCCCCACTCACACAGAGCGCTGGGCGCTTGGTGGGCGAGTCCTGGCGGCAGTGGGAGCTGTGGATCCTGTGCCTCTGGACCAGCTCATCTGCAGAGGGGTCTGTCCAGAAGTGGTCAGCAGTCTTCATCTTGGTGTATTCCAGTGCACAGGGCCCCACTGTGGAGAGGAACACCCCAAACATAAAGGAACCATCCTTGATCCCACGGCCGCGGTGACCTCCCGCATCTGCGGATCACAGATTTGGGAGCAAGGGTTTGGAAAGCAAGGAGGGAAAGGAAGTAAAGCRAGTGTTACCCAATAAAGATGCCAGAATTGGCCCATCCACAGGATCCATCAGGAGAGCTTCTTTCTCATAGTACTTACTAGAAGAAATAAAGGACAGCAGAATGCTGGAGCMCTGCCAAGTTACAGACAGTGGTTTAAATCCCCATCATGCTCTTCTCTTTCTGTATCACCCCTTGATGGGTGAGGGCAAGAAGTCCTAAAAGGCTGAGAAATTCCTGGGGAGGAGCAACTCTCCTGCATCACATTGCAAGCATCACSATCTCCTAACTAACCTGTCCCAGCACAGGACACCTGAGCATGCAGATCCCAGAAGACAAGGAYAATGCAGCCCTGACAACAATTCAGTCATTCATACAGACACTCCTGTCTGCATTTTAGAGAGTGCACAGTGGTCACCAGCAGCAGGGCATCCACCAGAGTCCCACTGAGTGACACACCTGGCCTGTGCCATGCAGGGATTTCCCTGTCCTGTGTGGACACAGGTGTTCCTCAACCAGCAACACCCCCAGTGCCATGGGCAGGACGGGGTGGGCTGTGCCAGTGCTCACCTGCTGTTCTCCACCAGGTAGTGCACGATTTTATCCAGGACCTTTTCGAAGAGGGCTGTGCGGATCCAGAGGTGCCTGATGGCCTGAGGAGACAGGTTGGGCAGCTTGGGCACCTTGCGCACGTTCTCCGGCACCCCCTGGGCCTGGTTTCTCCTTTAGAGGCACAAGACAARAGACAAAAACACCACAGGCTCACCCCTGAACTCTGAGGGAGCCCAGGGCACCCCTGCCATCAGGGGTGTTGACTGTGTTGGCTGGGGGATCCCAGGGAATTGCCTGGGACAGAGATCTGGAGGTGYTTCCTGCCCCTATCCCACCCCCTGCTCCAGAGGGGCCACACCTGCATTTGAAACCACATCACCAAATCTGCTCCCCGCTGTAAAGACAACCCCAGAACTCTGCTCTCCCTCAGCACAGCCCTCCAGCCCACACACATTTCCATGGCTGAGCTCACAGGCAGAGCAGCTCATCTTAGGACAGCTTAAAATTCCTGCCCTCAGGTAGCTGCTCCATCCATCTCCCTGCTAATTGTCCAAGGATGAGTAATCCTCTCCCAAACAGCAGCTGAATTACTGCAGCTTCGAGCCCTGCACACTGACACAGGCCAGACGTGGTTCCACTTGGTGAACTGGTCCATAAACTCTGACAGCTCAGGAGCAGCATGCTCAGCTGCCCCTGAAGCACCAGAACAGAGGCAGAGAGACTTAAAACTTGCCCAACCCTGCTTAAACCACAACTCAGCCTCCTAGAACAGCAACCAGTTTGGTCAAGACATAAAAAACCCAGGGGAGAAGACTGAAGGAGCAATTCCTCCTGTCGMGGCTCAAGTGGGACCCAAAGCACACTTCCCACCCCAAAACCCGAGGGAGCAGGGAGGACTGGCAGCCACGCTGGTGCCTTACGCGTTCTCAATGAGCTGCTCCAGGTCCTGCACCTTCCTGCAGAGCTCCTCTGCCAGGGGGAAGCTCTTGCCCACCTTCATGAAGAGCGCTGCGATCTTGTTGCTGCGCAGGAAGCCGGCCGCCCTCCGCTTCAGCCCGAACAGCACACAGCATTCCACGGCGGCTGCAGAGAGCACAGGGCCTCAGCATCAGGGTATTCCCAGCTGGAAGGAGCCACAGGGATCACCCACTCCAGCTCTTTGAGGGATTGGCCCATCAGTGGAACACAGAGTTATAGCAATCTTGGCTTTAGTAGTGCCATGCTCTACCCAACTGAGCCAACCTGGGGGTCACTGGAGCACCTTCCCTATGGAGTCAGGCTAAGAGAGCACAGGGCCTCAGCATCAGGATATTCCCACTTGGAAGGAGCCACAGGGATCACCCAKTCCAGCTCTTTGAGGGATTGTAGAGCACACAGTTATAGCACCACAGAATCTTGGCTTTAGTAGCACTGTGCTCCACCCAACTCAGCCAACCTCAAGGTCACTGGAGCATCTTCCCTATGGAGTCAGGCTAAGAGAGCACAGGGCCTCAGCATCAGGATATTCCCAGCTGGAAGGAGCCACAGGGATCACCCACTCCAGCTCTTTGAGGGATTGGYCCATCAGTGGAACACAGAGTTATAGCAATCTTGGCTTTAGTAGTGCCATGCTCTACCCAACTGAGCCAACCTGGGGGTCACTGGAGCACCTTCCCTATGGAGTCAGGCTAAGAGAGCACAGGGCCTCAGCATCAGGATATTCCCAGCTGGAAGGAGCCACAGGGATCACCCACTCCAGCTCTTTGAGGGATTGGTCCATCAGTGGAACACAGAGTTATAGCAATCTTGGCTTTAGTAGYRCCATGCTCTACCCAACTGAGCCAACCTGGGGGTCACTGGAGCACCTTCCCTATGGAGTCAGGCTGAGAGAGCACAGGTCTCAAGATCAGGATATTCCCACTTGGAAGGAGCCACAGGGATCACCCAGTCCAGCTCTTTGAGGGATTGCAGAGCACACAGTTATAGCACCACAGAATCTTGGCTTTAGTAGCACTGTGCTCCACCCAACTCAGCCAACCTCAGGGTCACTGGAGCACCTTTCCTATGGAGTCAGCCTGAGAGAGCACAGGATGAGGATATTCCCAGCTGGAAGGAGCCACAGGGATCACTCAGTCCAGCTCTTTGAGGGATTGGCCCATCAATGGAACACAGAGTTATGGCACCATGAAATCTTGGCTTTAGTAGCGCCGTGCTCTACCCAACTGAGCCAACCTGGGGGTCACTGGAGCACCTTCCCTGTGGAGTCAGGCTCAGAGAGGTGGGGCTGTCCAGCCTGGGGAAGAGAAGGTTGTGTGGAGACCTCACAGCACACCCRGGATCTGAGGGGACTACAAGGAATCCAGACAGGGACTGTTCATCAGGAGCCCTCCTACTAGACCAGGCTGCTCTAAGCCACATCCAACCTATCCTTGAACACTTGCATGGATGGAAGCTCCTAAAACTCCTCAGACAGTAWATCTGAAGGCAGAGACATCCCCACCTTGGCTTCAGGAAATTGTAATCCTATCCCATATGGGAATCAACAACAAGCCCTACAGCTTCTCCAGGCAGGGCAAYTGCTGTGCTGGGCAAACAGGCTGACAGTCTCCTTTTTGTGGCTTTTTTGTGGTTTCTTGTGGATTCTGGAGAAACCAGCATCTCCCTGATGTTTTCCCTTCAGCCCAGTCCAAGGGATGGGCACAGCTGGAACAGGAGGATTCACTCCCTGTGCTGGGATGGGGCGAGTCAGGAGGAGAAAGCTCAGGAGCAAGGACAGGCACCCTGAGGGTTTCTAAAGCAGCACAGGAAATGGGGCAACTTTCCCCAAAAAATCTCAGTGTTCATACAAACATTTTTCTGAAAAGCTGAAAGGAACAAAGAGCCTGGGGATAAACCACAGGCAGTGCCAGCAGCTCTGCCTTTGGGGGATTCTGCTGGCACCTGGGGACACGGGGACTCACTAAGCCCCTGTGGAAGGCTGTGCCTGACTCCATGTCCTGAACTGTGCCCAGAGGCACTCACCAAACCCCAGTGAGTGCCCAGACAGCCCCAGACACCTTTTCTGCCCTGCCAGGATCCCAGGAATCAGCCATGACTCCACAGAAAGGCACACACACACGCACCGGCTCAGCCAGCAGCTCACTCCCAAAGCCCCCTGGGAGGGCTCAGGATGGATGTCTGGTGCCAAACACACACTGATCAAACAGGCTGATCAAAGCCCTGGAAAAATCACACAGACCCACATCCTCAGGCCCTTGATGCAGGTCTGACAAGGAAGGAGTTCTGCTCCCTCCTCCCTGGGAAGCCAGCGCTGCTGAGCTGAGCCCGGACGCTGCTTCYCCTCCTGCCTGGAAAGGCACAATTCCCTGCAGCTGAACAACGCCATGGAGACCTGGAAAAGGGCATTCCACGCAGCCCATCTCAGCAGTTCCCAGGCTGGGAGAGGCTCATTATCCTGCCCTGATCCAAGCCTGAGCTCAGTGCCCAGCAGCAGCATCCGAGGAGGGATGAGACACAGCCTGTGCTGGCAGAACAACAGCAGATTTGGGCCAGCCCAGCCCTGCTGACCAGGCAGAGCCACTGCAGGAACATCTGGCTGTGAAACCAGGCCCTGCACAAGCCCTCCCAAAGCCCAGAGGGCTTCATCTCTCCCAGGATTATGTGCAGCCACAAATAAAATAAACCCCAAACTGCTCCATGGCTTTGCCAGAAAAGCCAGCACCTCCCTCATGTGTCCTATGCTCCACGGCTGAAATASGAGTGGCAAACAGCCCCACCTGCCTGGGACTGCACCAGGGGTGCCCATGTGGAGTGCCCAGCTCAGGCTGGTGCTGAAAGCTCAGGTACCCACAGGGGGGGAGCAGCCAGGGCTGCTCCTGCTGCACTCCCCAAAAGGGAGCTCCCAGTGCCACCAGTTCCATCCCAAATTCCCAGCAGACAAACGGGAGCACYGGTGCTCTCACTGTGCTCAGGTCACAGGCAGCACATCCCAGCTCCTGCCAGGCAGGGAGAAATCTCTGCCAGGCCCCTGGCACAGAGCACCAAGACAGAGCTGTCAGCAGCATCTGCTCCCAGTGCCAGATCTCAACCCATGCAAAACACCTCTCCTGCTGGCAAACTACAGGGAATGTGCTGCTTCCACAGRAAAAACTCTCCCTGTGCTCTACTAAATCCAGGGGTGATGGCAGGATTTTTAAATAGGATGAGCTTTGGAGCTCAGTTTTGTCACCACTGCAAAGAGATTCTCCTCACCCCTCAGGATATAACTTCCAGCAGAGCCAGGATATCCAGGATATCATCTATGGTGCATCAGCTACACCCCGCTAAGGGGGAGCTTTGACTCCTGGCAAAAGACTGAAAATATTCCTGAGGTGCCCAGAGATCTGACACGATCCAAACCCCTGGGGCTGAGCAGCCTTGGCTGACGTGGGCACCAAACCCTGGGCTCCCCATCAGCCTCCCAGGGCAGCCTGGGTGTGACAGATGCCAGCGCCTGTTTGTCTGCTCCAAACCCCCCCTGCCAGCACCACGGGGGCTGCTGCCCTTCCCTGGCAGAGCCCTGGCTCCATCCCCTGGGCTCTGTGCTGCACAGAGGGCTCTGCTGGGAAGGGAAGGCAAGGCAGCTCCCTCCAGGGAAAAGGGCAGCTCCAGGCTTGCAGCACGCTCTGCTTGGCAGGGAGAGAGGTTATTTATAAGCTCACCCAGCTCCTGGAGAGCCRCAGCACTGGGGAAGGTGAAGGATGGAGATGCTCCATCCCAGCAGATGGAGCAGGAGGGGAACACCAGGAACCAGGGAAATGCAGCAGCACCTTAGGAGGCCAGAAGGAAGCARAGGAGCCCTTGGTGCCTCATGCCTCAGCTCCCTGTCTATAAATAATGGCACTTTGAGGAGCCTCGTGCTGCACAGCAAAGCAGGGAATGAGTCACACCTGGAGGTCTGCTCTGCTCTTTCAATGCCACACAGGGGCCAGGGGCTGGGAACAGGCTCCTGGGTGTCTTTGGTGTGAGGGCCCAGCAGGAAAGCAGAAAGCTCAGCCTCCTTCTGTTGCAGACATCTGTTATGGGAAATCCTTTCCTTAGGATTTTTCCTCCTGAGAAGCTGAGAGGCCTCAGGAACAAAATGTAAACATTGATTATCTGCTGCTGTGGAATGCAACAGGTGCATCTGGGATTGGTCTCATGTGGTTGTTGCTAATTAATGGCCAATCACAGCCCAGCTGGCTCAGACAGAGTCTGAGCTGCAAACCTTTGTTATTATTTCCTTCTTATTCTATTCTTAGCCAGCCTTCTGATGAAATCCTTTCTTCTATTCTTTTAGTATAGTTTTAATGTAATATATATCATAAAATAATAAATCAATCCTTCTGAAACAAGGAGTCAGATCCTCATTTCTTCCCTCATCCTCAGACCCCTGTGAACACGGTCACACCTTTCCATAAACTCCTATTCCATAACAGCAAAGAAAAGATTTGGACTTGACAGACTTTCAGCTGGATCAATTCTCAAGGGAATTTAAAAATAAAATATTGTTTCTAGTCCTTCCTCACTGCCAGCATCCCTCCCCTCTTCTGACACATCCCTGTATATTTTAAGCACAAAGACCTCAGGGGTTCTGACCTCTGCCAGAACAATCCATGCTCTGGCACTCCCCATTSCCCCAGCCCAAGGTCCTGGAGCTGGAGTGGGTTCCCAGGAGTGGCACAGCACCAAACCCCCAGTGCAGGCCAGCACAGGAGACTCACCACAGAAGGAGATGATGTGGCTGCTGTCCTCATGCACAAACTTCCTTGTCACAGCCTCCTCCATGATCTGCTTMACCTGCAGGACAGAGGGAGAACATGGAATTTCAGCCATGGACCTGCCGTGGGGTGGGTGCACAGGAGCCTGCTCTGCTCCCAGGTTTTCCCAAGGGCACAGGAGAGCTCACAGAGGATTGAAGCAGCTCTGCCTGCTGAGCATCACCAGCYACTTCTGAAAGCCAGGTATAAAAAAAAAGGATTGTCTGATTTCTGAGAAACTCCACAGTAGGAAAATGACGAGCTGAGGATTAACGGAGGGAACTGAGCATCACTTAGATAAAAATCATCTAATAAAGGTAACCCAAATCTCATATTTAAGGTTTTTACAGCATTGTTCTGTCCTCTCATTTTGCTTGACAAATTTCCTGTGACACAGCTGTCCATCAATGCCCAGTTCAGCGATCACCTGGCACCAGCTGTGCCCAGGAATTCCATTTGCAGGGCAGTGCCAGCAGCCCTGCCCGCCCTGCCTCACAGCTGGCACTCAGCTGACCCAGGGGAAGCCGTCACTTAGCGCTCACCAGGGCCCCCATTAGGGGACAAAAACAAACAGAACTCCACACAAAACTGCTGCAGGGAGCAGACAGGAGGTCAGACCCAGCAGGAAGGGTCTGGCAGCAGGGTGGTGACCTCCATCCCCAGCTGCCACCCTCCCGAACCCTGCTGCAGGCAGCCAAAGCCCAGCTGAATCTCTGCTCCTTAAACATTCACTTCCCAACCACTTTTCCTCTCAAACACAGCTGCCAGCACGCCTGGATCTCATCTTCCAGTGCCTCTGCAACATCTTGGTTTTGGAAAACACAGCGGGAAGCGCTGCCAGCACAGAGCTGAGGGTGTGAAGGGAGCTCTGCTGAGCAAGGTGCTCTCCCCGAGGGCACAGGGAAACACAGCAGGCCAAGACTTGGCCAAGCAAACCTTGGCAGGAATGAGAGACCTTTAATGGCATCATTTGGGGAATTACACTCCTCTGCAAGGTACAATCAAGGGCAGTTATGCACGGCTGACAGCTCCACAAAGGAAATCCTGAGCATGGATTAAGAGCAGAGTCCTGTGTGAGCCAAGAGCTGCTCTGTCAGAGCCACCAGGTGAGATCCCAGCACTGCTCCCTGCTCAGTGACTAACAGAGCCCCGAGACTTCCCTGGGTGCCAGCAGCTGGGATGAGCTGGGACTGAGTCAGGAAGTCACAGCAGGGAATGTCACTGAGACTGGAACTCGGGACTGGAGGTGCCTCGGGGGAATTCCTCATGGTCCAGCTCCCGCACCTCCCACACCTCCCACATCCCAGCCCTGTGCTCAGAGCAGTGATTCCACCTGCAGGAACACCCCAGGGACCAGGATAAAGCTCCATGTTCCACCTCAGTGCTCTGTTGTGTCCTAAAACTGCAGCTGTCCCTGGTCAGGGCTCCTCCTGGTGCTCCTTCATTCCTCACCTCCCATCTTCAGTTTTCTCCTGGTG
>JACDOX010000320.1:272140-288951 GCA_014549065.1 Cardinalis cardinalis | reverse complement strand
CACAGGCTGTCAGACCATGTGGATGAGATGCTACAGGACCAGAGCCAGGAAGCAGCACTGCCTGTACCCCCTCAGAATCATGGAATTCATCACAGAATCATGGAAWTGTTTAGGTTGGAAGAGATCTCCAAGATCACTGAGCCCGATCATTCACCCAGCACTTCCAGGTTCACTGCTCCTGTTCAACCCACCTGGCCCAGGAGAACCAGCAAGCCCTCAAAAGCCACCAAACAAACAACAAAATCATTTAAAAAACCCAAAACCACCCAATCCACTGATGAAAGAGGCTTTAAACTCGATTTGCCTTTGTACATTTGCTTTTCAAATTCTTTCCCAAGCCGGAGCTTTCTCGTTCTCATCAGCGTTCTCATCRCTGCTTTGATTATGAGTTTGAAGTTAATTCTTGCACTTAAAAAAATCCCATTTTCCCTGTCAGTTTTGGTGCAATGTGGGCATTCCCTGCTGTGGTCTGAGCTCTCCTGTAACTGCTGCTCCCAACCAAGGCCTCTTCCCCCAAAAAACTCCCCAGGCAGCAGCTCCCCATGGAACTCTGCAGCACTTCCCAGGTGTTACAAAACGCTGGAGATCCCTGAGATGCAACACAGGACATCCCCAGGCAGGGCTGTATTTGCAAGGACAATCAGCCCCCCCTGCACTGCAGGGGGTATTTCCCAGCAGGAATGTGAGCCTGGTTTTGCTGGATGTACCAAAGGTGTCCCAGGCAAAGCAGGTGCAGAATCTCAGCTCAGCTCCAGGACACATTTTTCCAAACCCCAAGTCCTTCTGGTGCCCACAGGAATGTGCAGGCAGTGCTGAATGGAAATCCTGGGATATTTCACCACATTGCCCATGCTGGAGCTTGACACCATCACATTTTCTGAAAAATCCTCYTTGCCCAGGATTCTCCTCCCGGGAAGCTGAGAATCCTCAGAGAAAAAGGAAAACAATATTATCTCATTTGCTTCTCCTGTGTTTTGTTGCTTTAGAATGTGGTTTGGAGAYTGCTTATGCAACAGGTGGTTGTTTGATTGGTTTCATGTGAATAGTTTTTACTTAATGACCAATCACAATCAGGCTGTGTCAGACTCTGGAAGCAGTCACAAGTTTTTCATTATTATCCTTTAGCCTTCTGTCTGTATCCTTTCTCTATTCTTTAGTAGTGTTTTAGTATAGCATTCTTTAATATAATATAGATCATAAAATAATAAATTAACCTTCTAAGAACACAGAGTCAGATTCATCATTTTCCTCCCTTCGTCCCAGAAAACACCACAGGAGCTAAAGCCACTTTTCCAGCWACAGCASAACTTCTCAGACTGAAACCTCTCACCAACCAGCTTTATCTGCTCATTTGAAAATGAAATGTCAGCCTGTTGCCTGTCTTGTTGCTACAATGCCCTTCTTCAGCAGCCCTGTTGATAAAATTCACATTTTAAACTCGGTGCTGCAGGATCTCCTGTTTCTCCTGCCTTACCACCTCCCTGACCTTTCCAGCATCAAACACCCTGACGATCCCAAAAGCAGGTGCCAGACTCACCGTTCAGCACCACCCTCAGCTGCAGCCACGCTCTGCCACTTCCCCAGGAGTTTAGTGGCTGATCACTATRAAAAAAACCCCAATTAATTGTGCTGGGATCAGTTAAACCCCCCCAGCTGCAGGGCACGGGCAGAATTCACACCCAGATTGATTTTGGTGGCCCCTGGCACGAGGGGACAGCACAGGGACAGCTCTGGTGGCACCAGGCACTTGCCTTGAGAGCCATTGGGCAGCTCCCTGCTCTTGCTGCCTCAGGAAACATCGATCACCCTGCAGCCCACTGGGACCTCTGGCTTTTCTAAAAAGTCTTCTTTCATTATTTATGACCGCTTGCTGAATAAAAGATGGCACCTCCTGCAGCTGAGGGATCCTCCACGTGACACACAGGAGGGAATTCCAGGCCAGCCCTTCCCCAGGAACCACCTGTGCTCACAGCTGGGCACTGGGSTGAGGCTCCTGAGGGGGATAAGCAGGAGAAAGACTCTGAATATTTGTGCAGTTTGCTGGAAAATGAATTTAAAGTGCATTAATGGAAGGATCCATAATGCAACATTGCACCCTGGGGGACACAGGGGCGATCCCAGCCACGTGTGTTTGCTGAGAGTGTTTTGCAGCAGACTTTCATCAACTTTTGGCCAAAAAATCATYCCTGCTTGCAACACTAATTTAAGCAGCCCGAGATCACGTTCTAGCTGGTGCTATTCCTGTTGTGCTTGTCAAAGGCACATTTCCACGCCATCTGTGGGCACTGCTCGCTGAAAATGCTCAATGCAGACATTTAAGGAAGCATTTGAGGCAAACTTTAGTCATTTCTGTGTTTCCAGCCTCGAGGCTGGGCGCTGCTCTCACCACATCCCAAATCTCTTGTTTTTCCAAGGCACTGATGGCACCCTGAGGAGCCCTTTGGATTCACTGGAACGTGGCAAAGGACGATGCTGAAAGCAAGGGCAACTTCCAGCTCCCAAACTGCCCTGAATCTGTGCAAATCCAGGTATTTCCATGGCAACAGCCAGGATGCAGGGAGGGAGGAGGGCTGGGAATTTTGGCAGCAGAGCACAGAGGGTTCCCCTGGCCCTGGGAAGGTGTGAGGAAGGGGGAAAGCAGCACAAAACCTGCTCTGGGGATGAAGGCTCAAGGCAGGGGTTCCTGGAGCACGAGAGCTCTTGTGCACAGCCCTGCTTTTATCTCTGAAAGGAGAGGAAATGGTCCCCAGTGATCAGTGCTGCTCTTCAGAGCAGATCGATGCAGGCAATCGAGAAATGCTGCATTAAGGGCCCTCTGTTCTCTCCTGGTACAGAAATACCTGAAAAAGGCTGCCCTGGGTGCCTGAGAGACATCAGAGGGTCCCCTCTGCCAACAGCAGCTTTCATCACCAGCCTGAAACCCATCATCCTCATCCTTATCTTGCCTGAACACTTTTGACAGCTGCACAAAGGCCTTTTCCCTTTTCTTTTTTTTTTTTTTAATAAACTGGCCTTGAGAACACTTAAAGCTCTCAACATTAATTTTTCAAATCTTAGTAACATTAAATTAATTTACAATTTTCTACCCATCCAGAATGAAATAGCTGGCACTGATGCCTGCAATCTGATATTTTGGAATAGCAGGCACACAGAAAAAAAAAAAAAACAAACCCAAGCTGCAAAAACATTGCTCTTACCAGTCATTTGTGTTATTTAGCCACAAACCAGGCAACCATGGCTGCAAAGCAGGGGCTCCTCTGAAAGGGTGGGAGGAAGAGACTGACTGCTGTTCCCATGACACATGATGAAGGAATTAGTCAACAGCTACACAGTGACAACCATTCCAGCTACTGAAAAATAAACAGTTTATCTGGCAGAAGACAAGTAGGCCGTGGTCAACCCCAATATTTGAAAGAATTCTAAGAACACGCAGAAAAATATCCAATCCAGGTTCAACAGTTCCTGATGAGCAAAGACTCAGAGCTGCTTGCTGAGTGGCAAGTTAAACATAAACTAAGTTTGGTTGGGGATTTTTTTTGCAGAAGAAGGACCAAGATGACTGTTTGCTTTCACACACCACCCAGCCTTTCTCTCAGCTCACATTCCAGGGACACGTGTGCAGGTGGATGGCACAGGTAACAGCTGCTTCCCTTGCCCTGKGCCACGCAGCTGAAAACAGAGCTCAGGACTCTCCAGGCACAACAAAACTTGTAAAAGAAGGAGCAGAGGTTGCAAGAAGAATAATTCTAGTTGAAAACCCACACCCCTCCAAACCTGGGTACTTCTGGGTTGGTAAAAAAGCCTCACTCCACCTGATAAAAGCCCTAAAAAACCAGAGAGTGTTGGTCATGCTGCTCATCCTGCATAACAGCACAGAGGATGCCTCCCAGAGCCAGGCTCCACTCCCTCCCTTGCAGCCTGCTGACAAACAGTCAATCCTGCAGCTCCCAGGCTTGCTTTGATTTATTATGGCCAGATGGGCTTGGGGGGGAGGAAGAAGATGGTGACAGAGAACACAGCTCATCTCAACCTGCACATCCACTGCAGCACAGGACTGCTCCAGAACCCAGCCCTTAACCATGGCAACAGCCAAATACTGAGGGCTGCTCGGTGCCCTGGCTAATTCCAGTTTATTGGTTGTGTCCCTGCTCAGATCAGAGCTTCTGCCCAGAGTTTGTGCTCTCAGTGATGGCCCCGGGGTGACAGATGTGGCACAGCACCCAAGGACTGTCCCTGCTCCCAGCTGGGCTCACCTGCACTGAGGCAGCAAAACCAGGTGTGGCCTTGTGAAATGAGAATAATACAGGTTTGAGAAAGGCCAAAATTCTGGGAGCAGGGGGGAAAAAACCCAAATTTCTGTAACTGGCCCTTCCTACTGCTCCTTGGAGTCTGCACAAGCTCCTGACTTAACCTGAGGTCAGCCTAGAAGAGGAAGGAAAACCAAAAGCATGAGCAGAGAGCAGCAGGAATGCCCCACCTGCTCCTGGTTTCAGGGATGGTGCTGAATCATTAACCCCATAACCCACAGGATCGAGTTTCCCCAGGTTTTTAATTCCTACCAGAGCACAGTGGGAATTGCACTCCATGGAACCCCCCAGCCTCTGTGGCTGTGCACCCACAGCCCCTGCCCAGGCCCAGCACTTCCAGMAGGCAAATCCCACGGGAATTTGGGATCCCAACCACCCGGTGCCTGCAGGGAACCCACACCAACATCCTGAGCAATGGGATCACCAGGAAAAAGCCTCTGCCCTGTGTCAGCACCACGGGGCTGCTGGAGAGAGCCCGGAGAGGGACAAACCCAGCTCAGAGCCCCGTGCTGGCTCTTCACAGGGCAGGAGGGCTCCCCTCACACACCCTCCCTCCCTCAGGCTGCACCCACATTCACCCAAACCCCAATTATCTCCCCCAAAACCAGCAGAAGGGCCGGAACCAAGCCCAGCTCTGCTCCCTGGGCTGCCAGCTCCGCTTTCCCCCAGCCCTGGGAGGCAGCAAAGCCAGGCACTGAAGGCCAGCACAGGAGGGGCTCTGGGGGAAGGCAGGAGCAGCCCCGGCTCCCACCCTGCAGCAGCAGCAGCAGTCTCTGCACTCAGGAGCTGCCACAGACAGCAATAATGAGACGGCAGCTCTATCCACAACGCCAAATAAATGTCATACCCTTTTCCCTGGCTTAATAGCCGTTGCTGAGGCAACCAGTGGTATTCCTTAGCACAGGATTAAAGGTGGGAAGTGGTCGGGATGGGCAGCGCTGTCACCCTCCCCAGCCCCAGCACCCACGGCTCTGCTCCTCCCGGCTCCGAGCAGCGTCTGACGCTCCCGGTAAACCGGAGAGCGGGATGCTCGTAAGGCCAGAAACAAAACACAAAACCTCCTCCTCCCCTGCCTCCGGCATCCCGGGAGGTGACCTGCGGGGACACAGCGTGGGCAGGACACGACAACAGCCCCCGGTGCCCCGGCAGCGGGCAGGACTCGGCTCCGGGACTCGATGGACCGCGGGCTCGGCTGTGACCCGCGGGGTAAACACGGGCAGCYCCAGGCATGAAACAACGCACCAACTAACAGAGTTAAAGATGCCCGAGGAGGGGGAGCACGGCGAGACGCGGAACGCCATCCYCCCGCACCGGGCACACGCATTTGGGGCCCCCCTTCTCCCCAGCCCCCCGCCCTGCCCAGGAGCTGCGGGAAGGGCTCGTCCCATCCCCGCTCCCCAGGGAAGGGAAGGATGCAGCAGCGGGACTCGCCCCTTTTCCCTGCGGAAAATCCCAAGTTGTGGCGCGCTCTGCCCCCAGCCAAAGGCGATTTTCCAAGGATTTTCCAAGGCACTGGCGCWGCAGGGATGCTCCTCCGCCCCCCGGGACCCGCAACCGCGCCCGGCTGGGCTCTGGGCCCCGCTCCGGGCTGGTTTTGGGGGGGGTCTGAACCCCGCAGCACCAGCAGCCGGAGCCAGCGGATGCCGCGGGCGGGCGGAACCGGGGCTTCCCCCGGGCACCGGGCCGGGGCTGCTCCCGGGGGTCCCGCACCCACCTCCTTCTTCACGGTGCGCAGCAGCCGCTGCCGGGTCTCCGCCTCTGCGGGGAGAAATGAGGAGAAGAGACCCGTTAGTGCTGCCCTGCTCTGCCCTACCCCGCCAGCCCCGGCGCCGCTGCCCGGTCGCGGTCCCCGCCCGCCGTACCCGCCGGGGCCGCCGCCATGGCCGCGCTCGCTCCGCAGCGCCCGCAGACTGCCGGGCACCGGGCCGGGCCCGCGCCGCCCCCCGCCCCGCCGGGGAGGGGCCGCGGCCGCCGCCGCCAATCCGCGGCCGGCACCGGCACCCCGGTACTGCCGGCACCCCGGGACCCGCGGCTCCGGCACCCCGGTACTCCCAGCACCCCGGGACCCGCGGCTCCGGCACCCCGGTACTGCCGGCACCTCAGTACTCATGGCACCCCGGCACCCCCGGCTCCGGCACCCCGGTACTGCCGGCACCCCGGGACCCGCGGCTCCGGTACCCCGGCACCAGCATCCACGGTGCTCCCTGCATCCGCAGCCCCGGCTCGCCCCGTACCCCCGGCATCCCCGGCAGCGGCGGCCCGAGGGGCGAGCGGGTCCGGGCCGGTGCTCCCGCCGGSACCGATCCCACGGTGCGGTCACAGCCGTTCCCCGGCTCCCGGTGTCGCCTCCAGCCCCCCCAGCAGCTGATCCCCGTTATCCCAGCCAGGCCTCCGCACCCCCGGTTATCTCCCCGTTATCCCAGCCCCGAGGTGCCCGGGGACGGTGGTGGCGGGACTGGGTGACACCGCACGGGAGAGCCCTGGGGGTGTCCCCGCTCATGGGGATGGCTGGGGCAGTGTGTGGCCTCGGACAGGGGGTCAGGGCTCTGGGGGTCTCTCACAGGGGCRGAACAGCCGCGTCCTTTCAGGCGTGAGCCCTCCAGCCCCGCTCCGGTGAGCTCCAGCACGGCGGGAAGGTGACAGCGACCGGAGACCCCCAACGCCTCCTGTCACAATCACACCGCCCCAGCCCCTCGGAGAGCGCCCTGCCTGCAGCTCCATTGCCGTCCCTCCTGTTTTCCTCGTCCCTGGTTTACTGTTCCAGGACATTTCCATAGAAACAGCATCCTGGCTCCTCCGCAGTCCGGTTTCCAATAACTACAAACGGCGGCGGTGCCAGGGCAGCGGCCMCCGGCACGGCCCCGCCTGTTCCCGCTGCACCGGGGCTCAATCCCGGCACGGACGGCAGGGACACCCCCGGCACCCCCAGCCTGACCCCAGAGCTGGGCTGCATCCTCTGAGCTTTGCTCCTCCTCGGTGGCTCTAAAGACAGCAGCATCATCCCGATGGTTCCCTGTAGGAGCGGCGGGGGCAGCACGGTCGGGATGGACGGAGACAAGAGATCTCTGCAGCCAGGTCAGGAACTTGGGGTTTATTGCAAAGGGCCTGGGGCAGGGCCCTCCTGGGAGCTGCCAGGCACAGCTCAGAGCAGGCCTGAGAGAAGAGAGGGGGAGAGAGGATGAGAGGGTGAGAGAGTAAAAAGGGTAAGAGCATAAAAGGGTAAGAGAGCAAAAGGGTAAGAGAGCAAAAGGGTAAGAGAGCGAGGTTCCCATTACAATACAATAAATCTTCTGTGTTGAATATTCTGATTCTCACTAACCAATCTAGTACAATATACAAATCTATAGTATTTCCATACAGCCTATAAGAATCATTACATTCCCATACTGTGTTACATTTTAAACCCTAAAAACTCCTCTTTGGGCCCTTCTGCCAAGCTGGCAGGGTCTGCTCTGACCCTTGGAGCTGTCTGCAAGCAGAGGGTGTTGCTCCATCAAGAGGGGATCACCTTCAGTTGGCCACACCATTGTTTTCCAGTTGTTCAGTAACTGAGGGATCTCAAAGCTTGCTTCCATTTCAATCTCACTTATAGTTTCTATATTCTCAAAATCTTTTGCCAGGCAATCATATTTATAAGGCTCTCCTGTTTCATCTTCCCCAACAGTTCCCTCCACTGCCCAGGCTGGCAGGAGAACAGGAGGGAGCTCTGGCCTCGGGATTAATCCAAATTCCCTTCCTTCTGTGCCTTCCAGGGGCCAGGAGGAAGCCTGGGCTGTACCTGTATTTCTGTGTCCTCTGTTTGCTGTTTATTTGCTTGTTAAATACCCATTTAGCACAAATCTAACTCACGGGAATGGGATTGCTGGACCAGACGGGTCCCAGAATCTTTGGGAGAAAATCTGAAAAAAGCACAGGGACAAACTCCCCCAAGCCTTGCTGGTTCCTTTTCCTTGGAAAATTCTGGCTCGCCCCRGATTAAGGCCAGGTGGGAGATGATTGGAGCCTGTTTTCTGGAGCTTGGAGAGCTTAAATGAGAGCACGTTGATCTATACTTAATGTGATTAAGTTACATCTCCGAGTATCATGCTAATTAAATTAAACTTCCCACTGCTGCCTCTGAGGCTTAGGCAGGATAGTTGTTTTAAGACCACAATTCACTCCCCTGCATGGCTGAGCAGGTGGGATAAAAGCATTCTGCTAATCAAGTCATCCTGGTGTTTAGAAACAACTTCTAAAGCAAGGGATATTCAARTTTAAATCTGATTGGAGCTGGATTTAAACTGCATTTTTAGTCTGGAGTGATTTGTGCTTTGAATAAGGAAAATAACAGGGAGAAAGCAGAAGTAAGAGGGTGAGGCAGTGCACAGACTGTGTGACCACAATGTCTCAGGTGTAGAAATAGGATATATCCTCCCTGTGAGTGGTGAGGTTCTGGCACAGGGTGCCCAGAGCAGCTGTGGCTGCCGCATCCCTGAAGTGYCCARGGCCAGGYTGGATGGGGCTTGGAGCAGCTGGGACAGCGGGAGGCGTCCCTGCCATGGCAGGAGTGGCCCTGGCTGATCTTTAAGGTCCCTTCCAACCCAAACCATCCCGTGACCTCCCCAAGGCCCCTCTCCCCCTGCCCTCCTCCCACCTCCAGCAGCTCTTTCCACCTTGCAGCTTCTCAAAGCGGCGGAGATGTCAAAGCTCTGGGCTGATGGATCTGACAGCGCTGCCCCGCCGGCGCGACGGCAGCACCGGCAGCGTTCACGGCTCATTCCCCAGCCAGCCCGGGGGCKCTGTCAGCGATGGAGGAACCGAACCGACGGCTCGGCTCAGCCCGGGGCTGGAGAGGAGCATCCACCGTGCCCGGTGCGTGCCTGAGCACAGCAAGATCCCGGAGAGCAGCGTGAGCATCCCTGCGCCGCAAACCCGGCGCGGCTCCGGCTGGGAGCGGCCGCGGGAATAACCCCGGCCACAGACATTCCTGCAGGCCCAGCTCTGCCCCCCCGAGCGTGATTTAACAGCCCGGTGCGAGGGAAACGAGAGGCTCTTCAGGAGAGAAAGGAGCTCGGTTTGAAGCAGACAGCGGAGTTTGAGCAGCGCTGCTTCGCCCTGGGAGAGGGCTCCCTGTGCAGTGCCTGAGGGATGCTGGGGGCTGTCCCTGCTTCCCACAGAGCCCTGAGACCCCTGGCAGTGCCTGAGCCCGTCTGCTGCGCCCTCCTGAGCAGGGGCAGGACGTGGGCACAGAGGGGTCTCCCACACGTCATGTCCCACCGAGCCATTCCACGTAAACCACTCGCAGAAAAGGGCCAGCAAAGAAAGAGCCGTTCTCTATTCTCTATTCTCTATTCTCTATGATTTTTCACAGTTGTTAGGGCACCAGCTGCCTCAGTTCTGTTATTTACACCTCAAGATGGGCTTTGGTCGGAGGGTTAAACCCTTCTCCCCAGCAGGGAATTCTCCCCTTCATCCCAAGTCCCGGCACAAGGGCGGCCCCACTGGCAGCCCCCACAGCCTCGGCTCTCATCTCCACTCCAGCTCTGAAGGATGGGGATGCACGGCTCTGGGAAGTGCCACAAATCCCCCATRAACCACAGCAGATTAACTCTCCCTCAGCTGTGTGCTGGGGCTGGGCTCGGGGGAGCCACACCGGGTTTGGGAGCAGGGGCTGATGGAGGGGCTGTGCTGGGACCCCCCAATCTCCCCTCGCTTCCCCCCAGCCCAGGGACCACCCTGACCCCCYCACCCAACCCCTTCACTGGGGGAAAATCCACTTATACAACCCCACACTGCTGTGTTTCACAGGAGAGGTGTTCAAAGAGCAATTATTTCACCTCAAAGCAACAATAATTTCAGGTTCCACRGTGCAGAGGCAGTGCAGCCCACCCTGAGGAGGGACTGACAGGACTGGAYCCACTTTTAAGTTTTTCCAACCTAAACAATGTGGGAATTTTTTGTCCCTTGGGGTCACTAATTGTGGTGGTGTTTACAGGGGTCTCAGGATGAGGGAAGAGACAAGGATCTGACTCTATGTTTTAGAAGGATAATTTATTATATATATTGTATTAAAATGATATTAAATGTATTAAAACTATACTAAAAGAATAGAAGAAAGGATTTCATCAGAAGGCTGGCTAAGAATAGAAAAAGAATAATAACAAAAGCTCCTGACTTTCAGAGAGTCTAAGCCAGCTGGGCTGTGATTGGTCATTAATTAGAAACAACCACATGAGACCAATCACAGATCCACCTGTTGCATTCCACAGCAGCAAATAATTATTGTTTGCATTTTGTTCTTGAAGCTTCTCAGCTTCTCAAGAGAAAAAAAAAACCTTAAAGAAAAGATTTTTCATAAAACATGTCTGTAACAAGACAACTCCGTGATTGTGCGATTCCATCCTACGACAGCCAAAGCAGCCASGGCCAGACACAAACCAAACCAAACAAATACACAAATGTGCTTTTAACTGGAGGTTTCTGACGGGTCCCCGTGCTGGGCCTGAGGGATTAACAGTGTCCAGAGGCTTCCCGTGCCGCGTCACGATGYCACCGTCGTCACAGCAACCCGCTCACCAGCGGCCCTGGAGCCGCAGCCCCGGCTCCCTCTCTCCCGGAGCTCCTTCTCATTAAAGCTGGGAAAGGCTGGGAAAGGCCCCCAGAGCCCCGGGAGAACGCGGTGACCGCGGGTCTGTGCAAGCCCTGCCCAGACACGTCTCGCTGCCGTGAATTTTGCTGTGGAACTGTCACAGGGCAGAGCGGTGGCTCTGGGGACGCTGCCATCCCCTCCTGGTCACAGCTCAGCTGTGAAAGTTGTTTCACTTCCAAGTGGCTTTTTCCGGGCAATTCACACCCCAGAGAGACCCGTGGAGCCCAGATGGACGAGATGACCTTTAAAGGTCCCTTCCACCCCAAAACCACCCCACGATTCCCGAATTTCCCCTGCAAGCATCAATATCACCTCCTTAGCAAAACACACCGTGGAGAGAGAGAAATAAGGATCTGTCAGAGGGAAACACAGTCCCATTTTACCACCTCAGCCCCAAAAACTGAGCTGGAATCCCCTCCCGTGGGTGGGACCCGCGGGGTGATGCTTATTTACACAAGGTGAGGTGATGATGGTCCCTGCAGGGTCAGGCTGGTTCCCATGGGATAACGCCGGTCCCTGCAGGGTCAGGCTGGTCCCCATGAGGTGATGCTGGTCCCTGCAGGGTCAGGCTGGTTCCCATGGGATAACGCCGGTCCCTGCAGGGTCAGGCTGGTCCCCGTGGGATAACGCCGGTCCCTGCAGGGTCAGGCTGGTCCCCATGAGGTGATGCTGGTCCCTGCAGGGTCCCCATGGGATGATGCCGGTCCCTGCAGGGTCAGGCTGGTCCCCATGGGATGATGCCGGTCCCTGCAGGGTCAGGCTGGTTCCCATGGGATAACGGCGGTCCCTGCAGGGTCAGGCTGGTCCCCAGGCTCGGGGGCTGCCCTGCCCAGCTGCCTTTGATCAGAGCAGGCTCTGTTTCCCCGCTCTCCGTGCCGTGGGTTTCCAGCGGGAGGTGGGGAAGCGCAGTCAGCCTGACCCTCCCCTCCTCGGATCTGTCATCAGCCGCACACAAATCCTCCCCAGGTTCCCCAGCCTGAATCCTGCCGGATTTGCCGGGGTGGCAGGATGGCAGAGCAGCCCTGCCTGGGTCCCCCTGCCAGCCCTGCAGCCCCAAACCCCCAGACCCACCCCAGGGACAAGTGGAGCAAAAAGATGGATTTCCTCCTCTCCGTCGTGGGATTCGCCGTCGATCTGGGCAACGTCTGGCGGTTCCCTTACATCTGCTACCAGAACGGAGGGGGTAAGGAYGCCACTGGGCTTATTTAAGTCTTCTTTTGGAGAAAAGATGCCTTTTTCCTCGTTTTCCATCTTTCCCACCCTGAAGAATTCACTGTTTCTTCTCCTTCTTTGTCTCCAGCTGCTCCACTTCAGACAGGGCGGTTTAAAGACCGACCCAACTTCTCCCRACATCTGTCTCTTTTCTGTTTGTGTCTTTCTTCATTCAAAATCCTCCTCCACTCCCTCCATCCTCCTTCCCTGGGGTCCTTTCCTCGTTTCCTGGTYTTTCCCTCCGTTCCTGGTCTTCCCCTCTTTTCCCAGTGGGGTTAGAGGTGCGTTAACAGCTCAAGGATCACAAAGGGAAAATTAGCATGGTCCAAACTGCAAAAAGGGACAAAGATCAGTAAATGTGGGCTGGGAGGTTCATACACTTCGTGATTTTGGGACTCTGGGAAGCTGCTCCTGGTTTWAAATCATCCTCATGAGCATCCCACCCTCCTGCTGTGGATCCTGGCTGGCAGTGCTGGAGCTCACGAGCAGCCCCAGCTTTGAGGGATCCACGGGAAGCAAAGACACAGGAAAACACCACAAAGGGAAAAAAAACCTTCAGTAAATGACAACTAAATAAATTGCTGGGGATGGAGCAGGATAGAAACCCCCCTCACATGGAAACGAAAAAGGAGGGATGAGAATTTTGTGCTGTTTGGGAAAGCGCAGCGGATTTAATTGCCAAAGTTGGCTTTCRGGGAGCATCCTCCACTGCTTGGGAAAATTAGAAAGAGGTAATTAGTTCCATACTCAAGGCAAAACTGTGGATCCCAGGTGCCCACGTTGAAGCAGAGTTATTTGYGAGCTGCTCCTGCGGGATTGGGAGCAGAGCTGAGCCCCTCTGCGYGCCTGTGGCTCGGGTGGGAGGTTTCCACCTGCCCCACGCACACGGGAGGGTGAGGAGTTCAGGGAGCAGCTCTGGGGGAGCACAGCCCCACGGAGGGGGGGCACTGGGATGGGCAGCGCTGGACTCACCCACAATTCAGGCTCTGCCTGGAAGGAAAGCACTGAGAACACTTGGTCCTGTTGGGCCAGCCCTGCCAGGCACACAGGGGGGCTGCAGGAGGGTGCTGGGGATATTTGGGATACTGGAGGTGACAGGGATACTGGGGATACTGGGAGTGCTGGGGGTTTTGGGGATACTGGGAATGTTGGGGTGCACCACACTCGCATCTGTCACAGGGAGGAGCCGTGGGGGCTCCTAAATTAACTAATCCCAGCAGAACTCAGAGAGCAGCTCCACTCCCAAAAGCTCCGTGGGGTACGAGTGCAGCCCCAGTAAAAATGAGGATGTAATGAATAATGCAGATTACAGCGCTAATTATGTGTCTTGGGGTGGCTGTGCATATTCAGTCAGATTTTCCTCCAAAACTCTTCCAGACCGGAGGGGTGCTGGGTGTCCCCTCCCCTGTGTCCCAATGGTTTGTGTGGTTCTTTGTTCCACCCTGCCTCCCCAGCAAGGGCTGGGACCCCAGCAGGGCTGTCCTGGGAGCACAGGAAGGAACTCGGAGCTCCAAGCAGGATCTCACATCTCGGAGCTCCTCTGACCAGATCATCCCCAAAGCTTCTCCCAAACACATCCAGACCAGCTGGGGCAGTGCCAGGAGGGAGGGAGGTGACGATGCCATGGTCCCCTGGCRCTCACCCTGCTCTGCTCCCCCCTGCAGGAGCCTTCCTCATCCCCTACACGCTGATGGCTGTGTTTGGGGGGGTGCCCCTCTTCTACATGGAGCTGGCCCTGGGGCAGTTCCACAGGACGGGMGCCATCCCCATCTGGAAGCGCATCTGCCCCATCTTCAAAGGTGAGACCCCCCCAGCTGGGGTGACACCCTGAGCCCCAGCAGGTCCCCAAAGTTGTGWCCCAAAGCTGAGCCCGATCCTGCTCTCCCCAGGCATCGGCTTTGCCATCTGCATCATCGGCCTCTACGTCTCCTTCTACTACAACACCATCATTGCCTGGGCTCTCTACTACTTCTGCTCGTCCTTCTCGGGCACCCTGCCCTGGGCAAGCTGTGACAACCCCTGGAACACCCCTGACTGCACCAACTACTTTGGGAAGAGCAACGTGACCTGGACCAACTTCTCCAGGTCCCCCGCCGAGGAGTTTTACACGTGAGTGCAAGGATGGGGGTGGTGYGGGCTGGGAATGCTCCTGAGGAGCTCAGGGACTGCTCCCAGCCCCGGGGATCACACCCTGCAGGAGGAAGGTGCTGGAGATCCAGAAATCCGGGGGTCTGTATGACATCGGGGGGATCCGCTGGCAGCTGCTCCTCTGCCTCTTCCTCATCTTCACCATCGTCTACTTCAGCCTCTGGAAAGGGGTGAAAACCTCCGGGAAGGTGAGGAGAGCTCCAGCACTGCCCTGCCAAGGCAGGAGGGACCCATCACCTGGTCGGAGCTTGCCACCCCCAAGGGGGAATGTCACCTCCTGCTCACCCCTGTCCCTGAGGCCACCCCGAGCGGGCCCAGCACGGGGTTTGGGTGCTGGGTGCTGACACGGGGTGACAGTGCCTCCCCCCCAGGTGGTGTGGGTGACAGCCACGCTGCCCTACGTGGTGCTGYTCATCCTGCTCATCCGAGGGGCCACCCTGCCCGGAGCCTGGAGGGGAGTTGTCTTCTACCTGCGCCCAGACTGGGGCAAGCTGCTGAGCACCTCGGTGAGTGAGGCTGGGACCCCGTGCCCGGGGCAGGGCAGCCCCCAGAGCCCTCCAGAGCACACCTGCCACAGACATCTTGTATGAAAAATCCTTTTGTTGGGATTTTTCCTCCTGAGAAGCTGAGAGGCCTCAGGAGCAACATGCAAACAATGGTTATCTGCTGCTGTGGAATGCAACAGGTGCATCTGGGATTGGCCCATGTTGGTTGTTTCTAATTAATGGCCAATCACAGTGAGCTTGCTCAGACAGAGAGTCTGAGCCACAAGCCTTTGTTATCATTCCTTCTTTTTCTATTCTTAGCCAGCCTTCTGATGAAATCCTTTCTTCTATTCTTTCAGTATAGTTTTAATATAATATATATCATAAAATAATAAACCAAGCCTTCTGAAACATGGAATCAGCTCCTCATCTCTTCCCTCATCCTCAGACCCCTGTGAACACGGTCACACCCACCCACCTGGGCAGGGCAGCCCCCAAAACCCCTCCCCAGGACACCCCCCCAGCCCTGCCCAGGGCCTGGCCCCGCCGCAGGGCAATGGGCCCTTGTTCCCACAGAAACGGTGCCCTGCACAGGCTCTTGGAAATGCAAATCCATAATTGAATCACCCATCTCATTCCGGCCCCTTTTGTTTGTGCCCTGCTCCCCCCTGGGCTGACAATGGGCTTCCTGTGGGTAATTAGCAGGCAGCACTTGAGAATTCTCATTAAAGGTAATGAGGGCTGCCAGCSCTGAATGTGCCAGGCAGGGGTGGGCACGGCAGGCTCGGGGCTCCCCTCCATCCATCCCTGCTCCAGGGGTGACACTGCTCGGTGCCCGGCCATTCCATGTGGCCATTCCATGTGGCATTCCATGCCACAGCAGCTCCTCAGCCCCCAGGGCATCTCCTGGGGGCACAGGGCAGGCAGGAGAGGAGCTCTGGGCCCTCCTCTCTGGGCACCCTCAGCACAGCCCCAGCCCTGTGCCATTGGTAATGTGGGGCACCCCCCAGCCCYATCCCAGCCCCAGGGACCTCCTGCCCTGCCCATCCTCCTGTTGTTTCTCCCTCCAGGTTTGGGTGGATGCTGCTGCACAGATTTTCTTCTCCTTGGGGCCTGGATTTGGAGTCCTCCTTGCTCTGGCCAGTTACAACCATTTCCACAACAACTGCTACCGGTGAGGGTCCATCCCAGGGGGCACAGCTGCAGTGGAGGCACATCCCAGCAGTTCCTGGTCCCCATTGCCACATCCCAGCAGTTCCTGGTCCCCATTGCCACATCCCAGCAGTTCCTGGTACCCTCTGTCACATCCCAATAGCTCCTGGTCCCCTCTGCCACATCCCAACAGCTCCTGGTCCCCTCTGTCACATCCCAACAGMTCCTGGTCCCCTCTGCTACATCCCAACAGCTCCTGGTCCCCTCTGCCACATCCCAACAGCTCCTGGTCCCCTCTGCTTCATCCCAACAGCTCCTGGTCCCCCTGGCTGCAGCCTGGGCATCTTTCCCCATTTCACTGGTGGTTTGGTGTGATGGGCCAGGAGAGGGAACTGGAGTGAGGCAAGGCCAGGGCAGCTGGAGCAGCTGAGGGCTGACCTGGAATGGTGTCTCTGCCTCTTTTCTGCCCTCCAGGGATGCCCTGGTCACCAGTGCTGTGAACTGCCTCACCAGCTTCCTCTCAGGCTTCGTCATCTTCACCGTGCTGGGCTACATGGCCGAGATGAGGGACGTGGAGGTGGAGGATGTCGCCAGAGATAAAGGTTCTCCTCCCTCCAGCAGCCTCTTGCCACCCCCAGGGCTGTGCCAGGGAACAGCCAACCRAGCCAGTGTCCCCTCCCAGGGCCCAGCCTCCTCTTCATCACCTACCCTGAGGCAATTGCCAACATGGTGGGATCCACCTTCTTCGCCATCATCTTCTTCCTGATGATGATCACCCTGGGGCTGGACAGCACGGTAGGAGGGGACAGCCCAGCTGTGTCCCCAGCAGGGACAGGGGTGGCCATGTCCCATGGCTGATGGTGGGGTGACAAGGGGAGT
>JACDOX010000320.1:232751-267652 GCA_014549065.1 Cardinalis cardinalis | reverse complement strand
CCCGTGCCGTTCCCGGGACCGTTCCCGGGGCCGCTCCCGGTGCCGGTGCCGCTCCCGGTGCCGCTCCCGGTGCCGCTGCCGGTGCCGTTCCCGGGGCCGCTCCCGGTGCCGGTGCCGCTCCCCGTGCCACTCCCGGGACCGTTGCCATTCCCGGTGCTGTTCCCGGTGCCGTTCCACCGCCCCGCTCCCCCGGAAGGCCGGGCCGGGCCGGGGCGGGCGGCAGGAAGGGGCAGGGCCGGGCCCGGCGCACAAAGCCCGGCGGGTCCGCGGTGTCGCGGCGCCATGGGGCTGGCGGCGGCGCGGGGCTGGGCGCTGTCCCCGCTGTCGCCGGGCCCGGCGGAGCGCAGCCGGCCCTACGTTGTGCTGCAGCACCAGAACCTGGGTGAGGAGCGGGGGRCACCGGGAACAGCCCCGCCGCGACCCGGCCGGGGGCTCGGGAGATGCTCAGGGAGTGTTGRATTAATGTTCTTTCTCTTGTCGCCGCAGTGCTGCTGGGCAGCATCCTCAGCGCGCTGCTGCTCACCATCATCCTCATGGCCGTCTGTGTGTACCGGCCCGTCCGGCGGCGGTAGCGGAGCGGGACCCGCCGGGGCATCGAGAGAATGCTGCATCCCACCCGGTTCTCCCACCTGGAATTCGCCATCCCAGCGCCGCTTCAGCCCTGCCGGTTCTCCCGTCTGGTCCCCACCGTCCCGGCACTGCTCCGGACCCAGCAGGTTCTCCCCCCCGGTTCCCACGGTGCCGCCGCTGCTCCGGTCCCGCCCGGTTCTGCCCTCCGCTCCCGGCAGCTGCTGGGGATGCGCTGAGGATGCGAGCGTGGCTTTTCCCCCATCACTGCCCGTGCTGTATCCCGTGGCCCCATCGTGATGTGGCTTCCAGCAGTGCTCTGGCCGGGTGCTGGAAATCCTCCTCTTCCTCAGCAAAGACTCCTGGAGCTCCTGGGGCGTGTCCGCAGCGAACCCGCCTGGCTCGGAGCAGGGGCTGAGCAGCGCCTCCCAAATCCCCCGCGTTTTGGCGAGGCTGATCCGACCCCGTGTGCTCCAGAGCATCCCCGGGGCGTGCAGGCACCCGGGGCCTCGGTTGGCACAAGGACAGGGCGAGATATGGGACATTGTGCGAGGAGCAGCTCCACGTGCTCGGTCACACCACCTCTGCTTTTTGCTTTCTGATTAATTCAGGTCCTGGTTGGAACGCCGAGTCCCGGGGGTTGGACGGGGCTTGGAGCAAGCTGCGGTAGTGGGGGATGGCCCTGTCAGGACAGGGGGTGGAACAGGATGAGCTTTAAGATCCCATTCAAAAATATTCCAAAGGTAAAAGCTCAGTGAGCCAGCAGTGGGTGGAGGGTCTGGTCCATTCCTGCCACTGATGCATGACCTGATCCTGGTGTAGTTTTTCCCAAACCAGGCTTCTCATTCCCAACGTTATTTGCTTTAACTCCTGGCTGAAAAGCCCCAAATAACCTCCCATCAAACCAGCCCTGCTGAACCTGTTGGGAWCTGGGGTGCAGGTGAGGGGTTCCAGCGTGGGCTGGTCACTGTCCTCCTGCAAGCAGGAGCCACCAAAGGTCTGCAGGCCAGGCAGATGCTCTGGAAGAGTTTGAGCTCCACCCAGACCCATTTTATGCCGTTTCAGTAACAAGTGTTTACACTGAATCCCACTTCCATACAAATGCTGCTATTTTATTTTGCACTGCTACAAGTCGTAACTGGATTTTACTAATTATTACTTAGATATTTAACATAGGGGTGTTTTGCTTAGTAATTTATTTAGAGTTTTAAAATGTAACTTCCAGAACAATTGTTGTTGTCCTGTTCTCAAGCCCTCGTGCTGCCTCTGAGGTGTTTTCTGTTCTGTTTCAAGGACACTGAGTGCTGGCATTGAACAGAGATTTTGTTTTGAGAAATGACAGAGTGAGCCTGGCCTCGAACAGATGGAGCTGTTAATCCAAGAGTGAGGCAGCAAGGCAGCACTGTTCTTTCTATTGCTTTCTGCTCCTCCTTTTGCTCACTGATTCCTGTGTTCCTGATTTTCCTTGGTCCTTCATCTCTGTGAAGCCTGGCCTGCAGCCTGTGCTGCTCGTGGGGGTGGATGGTGAAGCTCCCAGCCCCAGCTCTGCATTCCCAGGAGCAGAATTCCTGTTTGCTCTCATTCCTCACTCCCTGCTATGCCTCTTTGTACAAATAAAACGCTCAGTAAACAATCCAGGCTCGTATTTATTCATGGCTGTGCTGTTTGCTATTAACTGGGCTGGAAAGGGGTGAGGCTGTCCTGATTCCCACCTCTGGTCCCCTCATGGCTCCTACCTTGTTTTTAGTGGGATGGCAGTGCTGGGGGAATGTTTCCATGGATGTTTGTCAGCAAGGAGCCATTTAACAGCACAATRGAAGCACATCCTACAAAGGTGGTGCAGTTTCCAGCAGCTCAGCTATGAATCAAAACTCAGCCAAAGCAGTGTAAGAGGGTTTCCAAATAAACAAAATCATGAATTGCTGATGTAAAAAGCTTTGAAATGGGGTCAAAAGCACAAAAAAAAAGTACAGTCTTGCTTTCAGGAACTAGCAGCATCAAATTAAAGAACTTTTAAAGCTGGTTATAGTTTTAGAAGAAGCTACAGGTGTTTGTAACTCTGAGATTCTGTCCTACATCAGCCTCAAGATGCCTGAGAGAGAGAGGTTGGACTCTGTTTACACAACAGTCTTGGCCTTAATATTAAACACACTCAGAACCCTCTGCTCCTCTCTTACAAGAAGCTGCAGAGAGAAATTTATAGGAGTTCCTGCTTTTCACTGCCTTAACTTCTGTGTTGTACTGATCCCCCCTTTGCAAGACAGGGAGACTCAAAATTTGGCTGAAAATGTCCAAAAGCCAGAACTACCTTRGAGAATTTCAGAGATGATAATGTCACTTGAATGTACAAAAAGACAGATAATTAGTAAAAAAAGACTCCAAATACAGTGAGAAAAAATTCCTGTGTGTGGTGTAATGTGCAGTACCTTTGGTTTTTCCTCCAGCACACAGAGCATGTCCATCTTACACTGAAAGGGTTAAGTCAGGCTTTAAGAGAAGCAGCACCTGGCTGAGGGAAGCAGGGCCTTCTAGTTTTAGCTGGAATGAGACGAATGTCAAAGAAAGCAAAAAACAACAACAAAAAAAAAACCCCCAAAGCTAATCCAATTTATTTTACAGTTCCAGACCAAGAAGCAGGAGCGTAACAAAACTTCAGCTGAAAGTGCTCAATGTTCTTTAGTTTAAATATAAAACCAGAACAAGTGAAAAATGCTATTTTTACCCCTCTTGTAACCTTTAAAAAAAAGCTTAGCAGAAGACAGGCAATGCCAGGCAGGCGGGTTTGTAAAGGCAACAGCACTCTTTATTCCCACTGGAGGAATGCCCACAGCTCCATCTCCTGCCTCCCACCCTGTCAGGAGCTCAACACGAGCCTCTTCCCTTCTCCCAGCTGTGACAGTCACAGGAATCCCCTTCTGCAAAGAAAAATCCCAACCCAGCCCACTGCCCCTGTGCAGGACAGTCCCCATTCCAGCAGCTGTTTTCAGGGATGCAAGTTGTGCCAGGGAACAAAACCAGTGTGGAGAGGCCAGTCCTAGTGTATACTGAAGGAATTGTAATCATTTGCTATGTAAAACAATGGATTATTGGTTTAAAATAGGGTTCCAACTGCCCCACTGGTTATGATCAAGTCCATTTTAAAGTGATTTTACATTGGTTAATTAATAGTTTGTCACCCAGAGCTGCCTTGTTCAGCCTGAGGAACAGGAGCRGTGTTAGGAGCAAGCTCAGAGCAGCTGTACCAAAGGTTCCTCCAGCCCTGGCAGGCAGAGCAGARGGATATTGCTCACATTTTACAAGTGTAAGGCTTTGCTGTGGCTGTTCATCATGTACCTGTGGAGTGCACTTGAGAGTCACAGTGTGAGTACTGTAAACACCGAGAGGAGTGCAGATAAAAGAGCTACAAAGATCCTGGCCAAAAACCTGAGGAAAGCTGGTTAAAACAGACCTAGGAATCCTTACAAGACCAGTTTGATGAGTGTAGGCCTAGTGGTTTGGTTTAAAATCAATAAAAATATTCAGGTAAAAAAATAGATGTATTCACATGAAGGACAAGCGCTGGGGTTTTAAAAAGCAACACACATTTCCCTTGCAGAATTAAGCTTCTCTTCCAATAAGGACACATGAAAATCTCCCCTGAATTCTTTTCCTGGCTGCATTTAGCACCCACACTCAGCCATGCACACCAAGAGATCCCAAAGAAGCACCTGTATCTATGCCTTAATTTCTTGCTGCCCTCTGAGCAGGGGAAAGAGCTGGTTTGGAATCACTGCAGAAACTGCTGCTGTACTGGACAAATGGTCCCATTTCAGCATCTAAAATGCTACTGGCTACTTGTTTTGTCCTTTTTCAGAAAGCACTAGTTTAATCTGGAGCTTGGAKGAGCTGTTCAAGTATAAAATTATCCCTCTTAAGCCACAAATCTCAATAACTAGAGGAGAGATAACCATATCTAAACAAAACTAACAGAAAACATCTGTCAGCATGAAGAACTATKGTGTGTGTATAGGCAGGGAGATGCTCTCCCATGAAACAGCTGGAAAAACAGGCAATGGCTTTGAATTATTAAGAAATAATGAAGCAGATGAGTATTTCTTTGGTAAGTAATGAAGTTTTCCTCCTGAACTCCCCATAAATCAGGCTTTCAAGCTTTACTGCAATCCTACATCCTGATGCAAAGCAAAATTTCCATCTGCTCTTCAATAAATAAGTTTAGATAAAAACATTTCCTTCAAAGCTAAGACTGCATGGTTGGGGAGCCAGATGTGGAGTCCTGTGATCTACAACTCCCCCAAACAAAAATAAATCAGGTTTTTGCAGCTGATGCCAACTTAGAAGGCAGTAAAATGTTTCCTTAAGCAGTCCAGGAGTGGTCTTCAGACTGACAGCTCTGACAATCTCCAGTTTTACACAGATTTGGTCATCCCTGCTTCAGGAGGTCACTTAGGAGTTATTTTTCCACAAGAGAGAGCTGTAAGACTTGCTGAAGCTCTGCATCTTCCTTTTCCTGACGCTGCTTCTCCTGCTCCTCCTGCTCCTTCACTGACAATTCCATGGCAAGCTGCAAGTCCTTCTCAAAGCTGGAGGCTTCACTGGAGCTGCTGCTGTGGGARTTCCCTGATCTTGACAGAAAGCTCTCCTGAAGGGCCCTGATGGAAAAGAACAACTCTGAGAAGTAAAAGAGACAGAGCCTGCCTCGTATTCTTTGCAATGATCCTTCCTGGCAACTGTTTTAGACTCACAAACCTGAAAATCTCTCCCAGAGGGGAGAAAACAGTTTGAGGATATGGAGCAGCTGTTCCAACACTTGTAAAATTTCCARTGACAAACAAGGATTCCTTTGAATCGTTCATAGATGCCAACAGTTATATTTTCAATGGGCCTTTAAAAGCATCCTCACCTGGTTTAAAGGAYTTTCCATGATAGAAGAACCCAGAAGATTCAGTTCTTGGTTTCTTTGCACTTAACTGCAGGAAGACTCCACAGACACCAGAGCCCATTTTTAAGTGTCCATTCAATCTATGTTTTTACAGATTACACAAGAATTTTGAAAAGAAAGATGATTTGCCTTGAAGTGTACAGCCTCTAATAACCAAAGACTCAATGCAGAGCGACCAAATTCAGAGTTTAAGAGCAGAAGAGGAGGACTGGGTTTGTATGTTAGGCAAAGAATCTGCTGTGTGCACAGATCCCACAGCTGGAAAGAACTACACAACATAAACCAGGGAGGGCCAGTTTGGAGTTCTTGTTTCTTAGAAAAGTTGGAAGAAGCACAAGGAGAAACCTCGAGTTTTGTGCATTTGCTCATATATATTAAAAAAAAATTGCCAAATTGCTTCATGGTACTGCTGGGRGTATTTTTGCTCTGTCACTGCAACGTTTGATGTGAAAAAAAACTTACTTCTGATACTGCATGTTGAAGTCTGAGGAATATGCAACTGCTCCATTGGAAAGCATCTCCAGTTCCTAGAGATGGGCAAAGAGACAATTCCACAGCAGTTATCAGATCTGCAGAGTAATTGACTGAAAGTCACCCTTAAACCACCTTTATTTCTTCTTTGAAATACATTATTTTTATCTTCTAAAGTCTTGAAAAGCTGACCCTRCACTGGTTTCCTCCAGCTCTTGCTGCACAGTCCTTGCCCAAGCTGCCACTGTACAGACCCCAGCACTTACTTTATTTGCACCAGATTCCAACAAGCTCTGCTGGATGGCAAACTGCATGATCTCATTGTCCTCATCCTGCACGTGGATGTTCCTGCCATCATCCTGGATGTGGTAGGATTTGGGGATCTCAAACACCGACTGGTCAACCTCGAAATTAGCACCTACAGAAGGCAAACAAAGTTACAGACACACTGTGCCCTGTTGGTAACAAGTTGTAACTGAAAAGATTCTGATGAATGTTTTTGCAGTAACACCTTGCAGCTCCCCCTGTTCCATTCCCTGCTTCTCTCTCCTCTGTGCATTCCAGGGACAGGGATGTAAAAAGGGGGGATCCCTTACCTGCATCACTCTGTGCACCTCCAGGAGAGGTTCTCTCAGCTGTCCTGCAGCTGTTGACATTTTCAAAAGTRATTCGAGCATTCAGCACGTGAAACAGGGGAATTTCTGTAAGAGTACAAGACTTCTGTCAAAATGAGAACAAATATTTGCTTCCACAACACCTTCCTATAATGACAAAGCACARAGGAACTAAACTCACCAATAACAAACTCACCAATAGTGGCTTTAGCTATTTATTACTTATTATTATTTTTTTTATTATTATTTATTTAGCTCAATCTCTCTCTAAATCTCTTATTTTAAAATAAGATCTCCCAAATTTAAGGCACTGAAGGTAAGAGGAAAGGGGCTGACAACAGCTCATTGTCACAGAAATGACATTGTCTTTAAAATGATATTTCTGGATTGACTCCAGATGTACAAAACAATGTTTTAGGTAGCAGTGAGACAACTACAAGGCCAATGTGTTCTTTTAAAAAATAATATATTGTAAAACTAAAGGGGAAAAAAATGGACAAGATGTTACAATAAAAATTGCTAAATATTACCGATTTTGACAGGAAATCCTGGTGGAAATTCCAGAGTGATGAAATCCCTAAGTCTGGCAAAATGAGCACTGGTTCTGGCCATCAGGTCAATGATTGGAGTGACTTGTTCCATAAGAGACAAGGGGAACTCTTCACTCATCCACAAGGTTGCTTTAAATCTTAAAGACAAAGCAGGATAAAAACATCCTAAATTCACAGTTTAGGAACAGATGCAAAGCAAAACAGGCAGTTGGGCAGTGACAGGAGGTTACTAACAAGTTACAGCACCAGCCCAAATGTTTGCTTTGACTCAGTGGAATTAAAAATAGATTAYAGCTGAATACTACAAGATCTCTCTTCTAATTAATTGTGAAAGGTGGAGGAAAAAACCACACTGGATATTTGTAAAAATGGTTTCCAGGGATTAGATAACTGGGAAGAGACAAACTAGAAACAGTTAAAATGGTATTTCTCACTTCTGTGTTCTAACAGTGACTTCCTTTGGTCTTCCTATGTCTCTGCCTTTCAAATCAAATTCTGGGTTGAAGTATTCCTCCAGAGTAATAGCAGTGGGATTGTTGGTTGCAGCATATTCTGTAGTCCTGGATGTACTCTAGAAAGAAAGAAAGGGAAAAAAAAACAACCCAAAAAGTAATGAACAGTGGTTACTATAAGAAACTTCTAATTTACCCTTTGTAAAGTAACTCCTTCCCTATTTCAGACACAGTGACACACAGCCATAAACACCAGCTGCTATTAGAGGTTTTATTTTGTTTTACTGAGGTTAAAAATCTCCAAATTTTTTGAGACAGAAAAAATCTTAGACACTTTAAAGCTGGAAACCAACTAGAAATACACACATGAGCCACAGCATTTCCAGGCTCCAAATCCTTTACTGAAGTCAAAACTTGGAGGGAGGATTTGAACCCAAAATCTCTAAATCCCTGTAAATGTGCAATGCCATCCTGACAGAGAGCCAGCAAATCCATTATCCACTCTTMTTTCACAGTTTAGAAGCAAGGGAGCTTCTAAAGCCAGGTGGAATCACRGAATGGTTTGGGTTGGAAGGGATCTCAAAGTTCACTTATTTCCAACCAAACAGAAACACCCTCAGGGCAAATGAAAACCTCATAATGAAAACTGCTGCCAGACTAAGGAAACAAGAGGTGACTCCACACACCAGGAATTYCTCCTGGCACAGTGGCCTGTGCTGACATCAGAACTCACCTGAGCACCACACCCATGCTCCACTGTCCCCAGGAATGATTYCAGAGGGCTCCTATCAGCTTCAGGTAACAGGAAGGGAAACAAAAACAGCCATTAGCATTAATTAGCAGTAAAACTGGCACTCAGGCCAGGCTTCCCACCCAAAGGGAAGTTGTTCAGATCTCCTSTGAGCTTTACCAGGCAAGCCCAGGACCTACAGCTGATGGTCCAAAACAGGTACAACACACAGAAYAGAGCACAGATTTTCAGTGGTTTCTATGATTAGCAGACACCTTTATGAGTCCCAGTGCCTCAGTGGCCACAGGGTAGGAGAATTTCCATATAAAGTTATTGGCTGGTCACCCTTATCTCTAATTCAAATACCAAAAGAAATTAGTAGACTAAAACAAAAATTGCAAACAAAAGCCTCTGTGAAYCTTGTATCCATGGCCAAAGTGAAGTAAGGGCAGGAATACATTCCAGAGCAGAAAAGTGCAGCCTTTYAAAACTGTCAGCAAACTTTCAACAGGTTTGAAGAGTTTTTATTTCCTCTAAATACAGCTGGGATAAAACCAGGTTCATTTGTAGGTTAAGAATGAAATAATGAGCTGCCTCAGACACAGAACATGTCAAAGAAAATCAGGGCAAAGTCAGCAAGAAGAGAATTTCCTTGTTTGTCTGCCCAGCAATTCAGACACAAAGGAGGTGTCAGACAGCCAAAGGGTTGTATTTATTCCCAATTTTCCTATTGGGAAGATACCTTTGTATCTCCTCTTCTCCTCTTCTGTTAAATGTTCTGTTCTGATCCGTGTGATCACATTCACGTTGTTTGCTGTGTAGACCTTACAAAAAAAAAACAGAGATAAAAACCAAGCAACATCACAGGTTAAAAAAAGAATTCCCCAGTAAAACATAATGTACCAAAAACTAACTGAACCAACCTCAACACCAGACAGGCATTTCCAAGAGATTTTATGAGGGAATGGAAAAGGAAAGTCAGGGAACACTATTTCAAATCAGAATTAGTTATAAGACCTCAGAAATTATATTTAGTAACAGTTTGGGAACACTAATGAACCCTCTGTCCAGCTGAACAGCYCTGCAGTCTTATCAGGAAAAACCTTCAGATAAATGTAAAAGCTGCTCAGCACTTACTCTTCTGGTGAATTAAATTACAAAATGTAATTTATTGCACCAATTCCCAAACCTGGAATAAACACAGAATCAGGGGAATTAAATCTTGTGATTCTGAACCTAAATTCCTACCACAGTAAGGCTGTAAAACCACCTTGAAAAATATTTCACTGAGGTGAAATAGAGGTCAGAACCAGTGTCAGGAGGAACCATTCTAAGCAGGTGCAGTTCATGAATCCATGATGCCACTCATGGCTGCTGGTCCCTTGCAGAGCTGTTATTATCAGCAGGTTCCTCAACTTTCACCCACTGAAACAATGGCAGTGTTCAAGTGTGAGTCGAGTGCCAGCCTTTGGAAGGGAAGGACTGCAGGCAGCTCTGCTGAATCTTCTGTCCCTCCTCTCCCCTCTCTGATCCCCCTGGTGACATTCCTGCACSTGGGCTCCTTTTTCTGTATTTCCTGAAATAGTCAGGAAATACAGAAAAAGCACAGCCAGACTTCAATTTGCTGCAACATCTGTCAGAAGAACAGAACAGGCTTTACCTTGGCTTCGTAACCATTGACACCTTCTGATTTTTCTGTCCTCCATACCCAGAATCCAGATGTGGTTCTGAGAAAAAGGGAACACCACAAATGTCTACACAGCTGCATTCTATACAACCCCCAGCTGGTTCTTCTAAATCTCATTTTAAAGAACATTTGACAGGTTATTAATCCCAGATCCCTGGATAAATAGCTGTAGTCATGAAGAAAGACAAATGTGTCTGTTAAAAGACACACTGTGCACATTTACTAAAGTATTCATGTGAGAGTTGACTTATTTGGTACCAAATCCAAGTTCTTGTCCATCAGCTCCAGCATGTGGATTTGTGTGAAACGCAAATTTGCAGTGAGCAATTCATTCAATCCTAGAGGCCTTTTCCAACCTTAATGATTCTATCCCACTAATATGATAAACTGGAAGYTTTCTGCCACTGATTTCTTTCAACTGGGAACTTTTTGCCAAGCAGCAGTGGCAATTTGACCAACCCAAATTTCTTCACCTAGCGATTTATGAAGCTTAAATTAATTTCAGACCTAGCCCTAAAAGTTTTAATTRTCAAAACTTTTGCGAGTTTGTCATTAAAGCTTTTTTTCAGACATAACATCAAAATGTTTATTTGCTAAGAGAAACTCTCTGTCTTACCTTTCAAAAGCAATGTTTTTGGTATCAAGGCACGTGCTGATGATTGGGGACGTGAGGCGCCTCTCCACATCTTTCCTCTTGGGCGTCATCGATCCCAAAGTCAAACGTTTCATGTGCTGGGAGATCTCAAACCTCTCTGTTGTAACAAACTTGTCATCGTGGTTGATCTCAATGAGCTCTGCCCAGCCACCAGAGTCTGGTGGAAGAAAAGGCATATTTGAAGTTAAAAAACTCAGCAAGTGCTCCAGGGTGAAGAGCTGGGGGTACATCGTGTATCATATCCCTTCCACCCGGGTGCTCCTGCACTCAGCTGGGATCAAGCTTGGAGATGGAACTAAAATTATTTTTTATATGTAGGGCAGCAGAAAAGGAGGRAAACAGTAAAATACTGACATTTTACCCCATCACTAAATTTTTACCTCAGATTTACTCAAAGCAAAGAAGTTACACCATCATAAAACAGTATCTCTATGAGACACTAACAAGCATAAAACCTTCATAAAACACAAGAGGCCTTTTTTGTGTAAAATCAGGATTTCTCACTGTGCTCACACAGTATTTGGGGGTCAGTGGTGCAGACAGGTGAGCTCTTTACCTTCTCCCTTGAAGATGACAGTCCTCCTGCCCCTCTCCCAGCTCATGTTCTCAAAGCCCAGCAAGGTGATGTCCACACGCAGCTTGGCCCGGCTCTTCCAGATGCGGCACACGTCRCTCGGGCACACCCTGGAAACCAGGGGCACTGGGAGAAAGGGAGAAATGGAAAGAGAAAATGTGCAACAGGTGCAGCACAGAGGAAATGAACTCCAGCACAGGGATTGCTCACTCCTGGGAATGCCATTCCAGAGGAGGTGAGACACTGATCATCTTCAGCTTTAAGAACAACCAGCTTAGGGCAAAAGTGGCCTAAGTTAAAGATGAATRTGAAAAGGAAGAAGATATTTGTTCAGACTGAAGGGTGTGAAATGGCATAAACTCCATGCCTGGTAGTCTAATAGTTTGATATTTGAAATATTCAGTCAGCTGTGAGGCCTAGTGTTCATTCCTTTCAGGGAAAAGCAGGTACTTCCCAAACAACCAGTGCATCCATAGATAWCACATGATCAGATGGCCAGGGACATGTAAAAAAACCCCAAGAAAAGTCTTCAGCAACTGCAACAACAGCTAAATTCTCCACTACCAAAAACTAACCAACCAACCACACAGGAAACAAAGAATAATTGTGCAACAAAAGCACAAGAGGTCATTTAGAGATGGAGGGGAGGAGGATTCCAGGGAGTGGATATTTCCCTGCCTGTATTGTGGGACTTTTGTAACTCATTTTTGCAGCTTGGAACTGGTAACAAGGAGCAGGACTCTTACCCCAGCTAGTGAACTCCCATTTCATTTCCACATAAAAGTCAGGAGTCTGCAGAAGGAAAATATCTGATGAATACCTCATGAAATAGTTTGACACTTATTGCAGCATTTCCTGTGAACATTTTAGAAAAAGGAAAAAAAAAAAGGAGAGCAGAACTGGAGAAATGATTAGCCAATGCTAAAACTGAAATTGAAAGTAGCAACAAAGGCACTGCCCTGCCCCTACTGCTTTCTGGGGAGCTGTTCTTCCTTGTTTTACTGGAGGGGCAGTRATGCCTTCAAGATTCAGCCTCCAATGTTTGAGTACATGACAAAGGATTTAAATAAAGTCAAGGAAAAGCCTCCATGTCCCTCAGCACTATGGAATATGCAGGTTGGAACAAAACACAATTTTCCAGCTGATTGCAATAGTTCACTCAACTGAACTACTTGAATGAGAATTCAAGCAGTGATTTCAGGCTGGAGTGAGAGTTTACACTTCAATAAATCATCACCTCATTAATTTTCTGCAGTAACTCAGGAACTCCTCCGAGGGTCATGGAGGTCTGCTGGTAGTCCCGATGCTGCAGGATCAGCTGGACCATCTCTGGATCCCCTGTGCTCACAGCCTCGTGCAAAACTGAAACAAACCCAGCCACAGCCTCGTGTCACTCTGCTTGCTGACCAAAACTCCCCATAAAAACACAGACCATCTGCTTCTGAAAGAAAGACACCCCAGTTTTTWGCCCAGGCTGTCCTCACCCGTCCATCCTTGTGCATTCTCCTTGGTCACATCTGCCTTGTGCTGCAGGAGGACCTTGGCAGACTCGATGTAACCCAAAGACACAGCCAAGTGCAGCAAGGTCCTGCCCCGTGGGTCCCGCTGGTCAACATCCTGCCAGTGCCCAGGAGAGAAGGAACAGAGCTCATCAGAGCCTGCACAAACAGAGGGCTAATCCAGGAGTCAACATTCCCTGCAATTCCCATGGATCTGCTCCCAAACTCTCCTGCACCGCCCCTCTGCGGGGCTGGCTCGCTGCCCCACGTGAATAAAAGGAGAAGCAGAAGGGGGCCTATGAAATGACACAAAATCTGTAGGACAGGAGTTCTTGTTGGTGCTTTTCAGTTCTTTTTCTGTCATTATCTCCCCTCTGGCTCCCCCCAGAAGGCTCAGGAGGAGATGGGGGTTCTCGTCCGTGTGCATCGCCCCACGGACAGCTGAGAGCCTGAGACCCCACASAGGGCTTGAACTGTACAACAAAATGGGGAGAAAACAGGGAAAAAAGGCAACAGGGCACACAACACAGCTTTTGGACAGCACTTTTGGAAAGGACAGAAGCAGATGGTGTTTCACAAAGCACACACAGCACAATGAGCAGTGAGGGCATTCTGTACGAGTCACTAAAATAAAAAATAAACTACACAGGCACAAATATCCAAAACATGCAAGCACAACATACTCATACCTTACACATTTTTCACTATTAGCTTAGAGATTTGAAACAGAAGAGCATCTATAACTAAAGGAAAAGGGGAAAGTCAATAGCAGAATGAGAAAGGAAGGTTATTATGCATGTTAACAGCGTTATCTGACAGCTTCAAGTCAGAATATCTCACAGAGAGYGGGAAAGCTCTGCTTTAAAGCATCTTCTCTTCACTTCTGGGGTGGAACATTAATTAATTTGCTTCCCCACCTCCTGCAGCTCCAACACTGCAGCACCAAAGAGCTCCAAGGGTCCCTCCCCACTGTGTTTGTTGCTTTTCCCTGGTCCCCACATGCCCGACCCCGTCTGCCACTCCAGCTGCAGCTGGGAGGTGCCTTTGATCCCTCCCCRCATCCCTCCGGCAGCAGGAAGCTCATCCCAAAGAAGCAGGGGGAAACAGATCTTTGGAATACTTTAAAAGAAAAAAAAAGGTGTTTAAAAGCAGGTAGAGGAAGTAAGAGAGACGGTCCACCTTCACACACTGCTGGTTTCCACAGGGAATGGAGGGAGGAAACAGCATTCCACAGGTGGGAGCTGCTGAGTGATCCCTGTTTAACCACAAACTCTCACAGGTGTCAGAAATAAACACACAGGAGCAACGTGCCAGTGAGGTTAAAGATTTTGGTTAATGCAGAAGGTGACATGAATTAGATAAAAAGTGACTGCATTCCAAAGATTCTCCCAAACCAGGGCAGGAACATGCTCTGAGCAGGAATTAGTAAGTCAGGTGCACCGTTAGAGCTGCAGGTGACAGTCAGGAGGTGGCACAGCTGGTCTTGGCCTCACGTACTTGTGGTGTCAGGTATAATTAATTAATCAGCTCTGCTTATTAACTGTACCTCACTCTAGTCCCTGTCAGAGCTTTTCCACAGCAGCTCAGCCAGAAGGATTTTTGCTGCTGGAGCTCTGCTGCAGCTTTCAGGCCATTTCCTTACGTCATCATGTCCCAGAGAGGGGACAGCTTTGTGTTTTCTACTCTCCAGCACAGAACAATGATCCATTTTTTTTTTTTTTACCAGAGATGCTGAAAACATTCCAACCAATATAAAAACTCTGCCCTCAATCTTGGGCAGCAACAAATCTATGAGAACTGATGGTGCTCAGCAAGGTGGGGGCTGGTTTGATGTCCAGCAGCAGCAGCCACCTTTGCTGCACGCTGATTTCCCATTAAGACAAACACTATTCATTGCTTTAATAAATAAATTAATGTCCATCAGTGCTGCTCTCCTTGAGCGACTCCTCCAAAGAGCTACTCAACAGCTGCACTGGAATGCTCACAGCACAGCTTTACAGATGGGAAACCAGTGTTTAGTATCTGACATAAAAATATATTCCTACACCTTCTTACATCACTGCCACACCACAAATAAACAGGTAAGGAAACGCAGGGATCCCTCAAGCTCCKGGCAGCAGCACCAGGGTGCTTCTCCCTGGCACAGCGAGGGCCTGCAGCCCCCCAGGAGCCCCGGGCCCCGTTACCTGCTCCTGCAGCTCCTCGTCCAGCCGCCTGTAGTCGTTATTCCACACCAGGACGTGCAGGGGGAAGGCGCTGCTGGCCCCGCCAGGGGAGCTCATCCCGGCACACACCTGCGGAGGGGCACCCAGGGCCCCTCACTCTTCCCTCTCTGGACGCTGCAGACCCCAGGTCACTCAAGCCCCGACCCCTTCAGCTTCTCTGCTGGCACCCACCTGGCCCAGGTGTGTGTATGTGCGTGAGAGCCACAACCCTCTAGGAACCGTTCACCCCTCTCCAAGGGGAGCCCCATGCAAAACCCCACCGCGGGGTCTCCCCTGCTCCTGGTGCCCCTGGCAGCCCCCTGCTCCCGAGAATGTCCTCCTGGAGCCCCCTCAGCGCCGCTCCCGGGGGTCTCCCCTGCTCCCGGTGCCCCTGGCAGCCCCCCGCTCCCGAGGGTTTCCTCCCGGAGCCCCCTCAGCGCCGCTCCCGGGGGTCTCSCCGCTCTCGCCCCCTCAGCCGTCCCCGTCCCTCTTCCCTGTCCCTCCGGGGACGGCTGGGACGAACCACAGCGCGGCCGGAGCAGGGGRGCTCCTCGCTGTCCTCCGCACTCCACCACCACCGACAACCGCACGGAAAGCGGAAGCCGCTCCCCCTCCCCCTCTGCGGGCGAACAGATGGAACGTCCCGTCCGCAGCTGTCCCATTGCCTTCCGCGCGGGGGGGGAGCRCTCAGCTCTCACCCCGCCTTCGCCCGGCCTTGGTTTCGCTCGCCCGCCCGCCATGGCGGGTGAGGGCAGGGCTTGCTGTACAGCGGCCTCTTCCACCGGGCTTACGGAGCCCTTTCTCTCCCGCCACYCCACCGAGAGAGCGCAGCGAGCGGGCTGGCGCAGCCCCGAGCGGGACTGCTCAGTGCTGCGCCGCTGAACCGGAGCTCAGTTGAAGCCAGGTCCTTGCCAGCAGTAAAGATGGCGACACGGGCGACATGCGGAGCGGCACAGGGCGGCTCGGCGCGCATGCGCGGGGCCGGCCCGGCGCTGGCGGGGCCCGTTACCGGCCCCGCTGCCGCCGCTGCCGCCGGTCCCGCGATGGCGAAGCGCCTGAGGAGCAGCGAGGTGTGCGCCGACTGCAGCGCTCAGGGTAGGCACGGCACCGCCACCGGCACCGCGCGAGCTCGTCCCGCCGACCCCTCTCGGGCCGGGGGCCGCGGGGGCGCCGCTGGCCCGGGGGTGTCACCGCCCCGGAGCGGCCGCCGCTGCACCTGTGATGGAGCGGGAGGGTTCGGGTGGGAAGGGACCTAAAGCCCGTGGGCAGGACAGCTTCCAGCAGCCCGGGCTGGGACACTCGCAGGGCTGGGATAGAACTCCGTGTCCGAGCGTCCGGGTCCCGCCGGCACCGCCGCCCCTCCCGAGCCCGGGGCACGCAGAGCTCCGGGGTATCCTGGAGATCTCCGGTGTGGAGGAAACGCGGAGATCTCCAGTTTAGGAAGGAGGAAAGCTGACAGAAATGCACCGGCTGAAAGGTGGGAGGAGGGCGTGGGTTGGGAATGTGTCACTGGAGGGACAGGGCTGCTGTGGGGCAGCGGGGCTGGGCTCGGAGCTCTTCATCCATTCCCTCCTCATCTTCCCAGGTCAGCTGGGAGTTGGCCCACGGCCCGAGGTGGGTGTAGGTGTCCCAGACTTCCAAGGAAAGTTGTGCTGAGGTGTCTGAGACGCTCAGTGTCTGCTCTGGGCTGACACATTCCCACTGCAGATCGCTTTGGGAGTGTATGGAAACGGATCTTGTCTTTGGAAAGTTTGTTGCATCTCCTGACCATCTGTAGTTCTGCTGCTCTCGTATCTAAAACTGTTCTGCTTTATTTCATCAGCTCTGTGTCTTTTCTGTCTCTCCAGTTTTTGCTGGTTTTGTTCTGGGCGGGTTCCTCCAATACAATTAATTAATTATGCACGTACTGAAATKAATTAAAACACTAATGTAATAATACATTATTATTCCATGTGTCATGTAGATGTCTGTGTAATGTCSATAACACTTGGATTGGCAGAAGATAGGATGTGGGAGAAGGATGAACAGCTTTTGTTAAATCTGAGTTATGTTTTAAAAAAATATGAAAATTCCAAATTAACTTCCAGGAAGTTACTTTCTTCTTTCTACAGAAAGAATTCTTCCCTGAGAGGATAGTGGTGAGGAYRTGGCACAGGYTGCYCAGAGAAGGTTGCCCCATCCCTGTAAGTGTCCAAGGCCAGATTGGATGGGGCTTGGGATGATGGATGATGTCCCTGCCCATAGTAGGGATTGGAACTGGGTGAGCTTTAAGCTCCCTCCAACCCAAACTAGGCTGGATCCTACTTGAACCCTGTAGAAATTTGGTTTTACACTCAGCGGAGCTGGCATCTCTCAGACAGGCAATTTTCCCTATCACACAAGGCAGCCTATCTATGCTTGCACACCTCAGAGGTGTTGTGGCTCGCAGATAAAGCTGTGTGAATTGTGTTCCTTAAGCTCCTGGGGGTATCACAATCCCCGTCTGGTAATCCTGTAACCCTGCCTTTTATCGAGACATTAGAGCACTGCCAGCTCGTTACTTATTTACTAGAAATCTATGGCTTATCCACATATAGAAAGAAATCTTAACTTTACTTATTTACTAGAAATCTGCTGGCTTATCCACATATATAAAGAAATCTTAATTTAATCTTTTTGTAAATAGAACCAATCAACCCATTCCTTTGGCTAAACCAGAGGGTTTGTCCCTGGCTGCAGGGGGGCTGTGTCAGGAGACCTGGGGGCTGCAGCTTTTGCACCAGGGTGGGTGTGCCCAGYACCTGCATTAATTATTGCTTCCCCTGGAAGCTCATCAATGCCCCCTTTGTCTCTGCAGAGCGTGGAGGGTTTTCTTTGACTGGGGGTGCTCTTGGAGCAGCTCTTGTGCTGCACTTCCTATCCCGAGGCAGGAGCTCAGTTCTCAGACCCAGGGCCGGGTTTGTCTCCATCTCACACTTCCTGTTTTGAACCACCCTGCAGGTTCCTGAAAGCGCCAGCCCGGCCCTGCAGCTTCTCCCCAATTGTCCTTTGTACCAAAACCAGCGTGGGCAGCAGGGCCAGGCTGGGACCAGCCCTGAGCTGGACGCTGAGGCCCCTCAGTTGCGTTGTCCAGCTCTGGGCCCCTCTCTCCAGGCAGACCTGGAGCGTGTCCAGGAAAGGGAAGGGGCTGGGAAGGGGCTCAGCCTGGAGAGAAGGAGGCTCAGGGGGAACCTTGTGGCTCTGCAAAACTCTCTGATAGGAGGGGATACCCTGGGGGTGTCAGGCTCTGCTCCCAGGGAACAGGGACAGGAGAGAGGGAACTGCATCAAACTGTGCCAGGGGAGGCTCAGGTTGGACRCCAGGMGGAATTTCCTCATGGAAAGGATGCTCAGGGCTTGCTCAGGGAAGTYTGGAGTCCCCRTCCCTGGAGGTGTCCAAGGAATTCCTGGATGTGGCACTCAGTGCTCTGGGCTGGTGATAAGGGGATGATCAGTCACAGGTTGGGCTCAGTCTTGGAGGGCTTTTCCAACCTCSGTGATTGTGGGATTCTGTGTATTTTGAGACTGGCTTAAACATATTCTGATCAAGTCCATAATTAGGTCTTTCTTAAAAATGACTCAAATTCCAAGACAGATTCTTCATTGCATCAAATTTAAACCTGGAATCTCCAGGGGCATTGGGTGTTGAGGTGGAGATAAAGAAAACTCCCAGTGCTGATTATTGATAATGCAGAGCAATGCTCACAAACAGCCTGGGAATGGGCAAGGGAAAGGATCCTTAAGGATCCCATCCATGTGTGATGAGTTTGTCTCTAACAAGAAGGGACCAGGCTCATTAATCTGGAAGGCTGCCTCAGTTTGGGTCATTAGGTTGCCATGAATGCATCTTCACTCCATTGCTGTTCTTTTTCTTCTTGGAAATCAAAGTCGTTAAATAATAGAATGATTTAACAAGGAGTTCAATGTGCTTGTTGTAATCTGTTTTTTAACAAATTGATTATTTTTTTGTCTCACCTGCTTTGATTTGGCTCTGGGCWGGGCTGGTTCTGCTGGGTCAGGAGATGCTGCTGACCCTCGTGGCTCAGACAGGTTTGCCTGCAGCACACCCAGATCACCAACTSTGCTCAGAAACCTGAGAAATCACATCTCATTTGCAGGGATTCAGTCCATTTGTGTGGGTCAGAGGAGACTTGTCCATATGATGCACCAGTGCTCAGATGTGTTCTGACAGGACTCAGAAGTTCTCTCATCAAATACCAGGCAGCCTTGTACTCGCTTATTTGGCCTCAGATTCATCTCTGTATTTGAAATTAAGATTTTTCCAAAATAAAAGAGATCTTGATTTCCTTTTTTGTTCTCCTGGGATGTGCTAGGTCTGAAGCTCTGTCTGGCTGCTCTGTTGCCTGTTCCTGCAGGGTTCTGGCACGTTGAGTTTCACGTGTCACTGACAGAAATTGGAATTTCTTCTGGAGACTGAGCTCTGAACAGCTGAGGGACCTGTTTGGTGTCCTGTGGGCATTTATTGTTTTAACCTAATCTACCATTCCTGCTTGATTTTATGCCTTTTGATGTTTGTAGCTCATATATATTATTTACTACTTCACTTCCCATCAGTTTTCTTTCTGGGCTGCTTATAAGATGGTTCAGTGCAGCTCTGCTGTGAGACGAAGTTATTTTGCTTGAAAATTTTGGATTTTAGTGAGCCTTTGACTTGGCACATATGTATCCTTCTTTATTATGACACTCTTGTGTGTTTTTATTATTTCAAGTGGAAATTTAAAAGATGTTGTTATAATATAGAASTGAAAACTGAGTAGTAGGGGGAAAGCTGAGTGCTGTGGCAACTTTGTGTGGAGATTTTGTGTTTTTAAAAAGTATTTTTTGACAAGTTAAAAAAAGATCCCAAAAAACCAGAGTTTTTTTCAAAGAGCAAGTAGGCACTGTTGTTAGGAATACTTCTGTGGGAGTCCACAAAATAACAAGTAAAGCACTTCAAGGTGGTGATAAATTCAATGTTTTGTTATGTTTAGAAAGGAAAGTATTTTCACAAGAAGAACTGCAAGCAGTGARGCTTCTCCCCAATTTTCCACTGCAAATCTTCTCACTGTCCTTGGGATCCCACATCCCCCATGAGTGCCAGAACTGGTGTTTCCCATTTTCCCAGCACCCAGAGCCCCAGCAAGGCTGTGACATTCCCAGGCTCACACAATGGCTAAGCAGGGAAGGTTAAAATGCTCATTTTAGACTCTGCTTTTGCAATCCAAGGTCGTGTTGCTTCCTGTGTTATAATGGATGGCTTCTTTTGCAGATCCTTGCTGGGCATCCATAAACAGGGGGATCCTGATCTGTGATGAGTGCTGCAGTGTGCACAGGAGCCTGGGCCGTCACATCTCCCAAGTGAGGCATCTCAAACATACCCCATGGCCTCCAACACTGCTGCAGGTACCRAGGAAAACTCTTTTCCTCCATTAAAACCAGATTTTTTTAATGTAATTTAAATCACTAAACCTTTTTTGAGAGGGATGGTCCTTTTAAGTTTTGTTTTTCTAAGTTATTCTCATTTTGTTTCTCTTGTTTTGTTGTGATGGACCACTCAAGTCRGAATTATCTTTGCATTTTGAATTTGATACCTTTGCTTTGGAAGATCACTTCAAGTTTTCTTTCACAGTACATCTGTGAAAGAAATTCCACAGTACATCTGCTTCAACCTGAATTTTCCTTTTCACTRGAGGTGCTGTTGGGGAGAGCAGAGAATTTTAAGGGGGTTCTCACTGAATTCCACATCATAACATCCTAAACACRTGCCCAGTTTTGATATCCCAGCAGGTTACAGATGCTGGCACACAAAGTGGGAATCTGTTGCTTGAAAATAATTCCAGATAGTTAATTAATGCAGCCAGCAGCAAAATATCTGTGTGTTCTGGCTTTCAGATGGTGGAAACTCTGTACAACAATGGTGCTAACTCCATCTGGGAGCACTCCCTGCTGGACCCTGCCTCCGTGATGAGCGGGCGGCGCAAGGCCAGCCCGCAGGAYAAAGTGCAGTAAGTGGGAAATGCAGAATTGTTATCTTACAGAAGTGGGATTATTTTATCCAGCAGTGACAGGGCAACACATAGGAACTTGTATGTGCTTGGTCGTTATTTTTTTCTTTTCTTTCCAAGTATTTTTTTTTAAATCTGTAGCATAAATAGGAATATGTTGCTTGAATTCTCTGAGTTATTAATTCCAGTTGAATAGTGAGGAGCTCTGCTTGCACTTTAGTCAAAGGACTTTTCTTTGTCATATGCTTCAGTTAACTGAATGCTGCCAAGAAAGTGGAGTTTGGTTGAGGAATTAAATAAAAGTTCAGAGATTTTTGTCCCTGATTATGGTGCTTCGTTTTAAAATGWAAATAACTGTGTAGAGTAAGGATAGATCTTAAGTTGGCATGAWTTTAAAGTCGGTATTTCTTTTAAGAAACAGACACCACATGCTACAGTCTGCAGATATTTAATGGTTGTAACAGACTTTTTCTCTATATAGTCASACAATCTGCCCTGGGTTGTTTTTTAATGAAAATATTTTTCCATGCCTAACTTTGCCATCAGCAACACACAAATCTCTGATTCAATCTTCACTTGTGAAATTTTTCTTTTTCTGGAGCGTCTGTRTTACTTATGAAAACACTGATATTTCTTTCCTTTCCCTTCTTGTTGCCTGGATTTCTCTGTGCAGTCCCAACAAAGCAGAGTTCATCAGAGCTAAATATCAAATGTTAGCGTTTGTGCATCGCCTGCCGTGCCGGGAGGACGACAGTGTCACTGCCAAGGATCTCAGCAAGGTCAGTGCCTCCTGGGACAGCACAGGCAGATCTCACTGACTTCCCTTGCTGGCTGTTGGCTTAACTGTTTCTGGTTTTCTGCACTATCACATAAATAAATAGAGTTTGACTTCAACTTGAAGCCCCTTTTTTGTGGGTATCACTGGAGGTGATGATTAAGAGGCATTAATCGAGGTGAATTTGGAGAAAAACTTTTAAACAAAAGAGCTGTAGTGAGAACTCTGCATACTYTTGTTTCTCAAAGCATGGCTGAAAAACAACTGCTGAATCACTGTTGTTGCTGCTGTGTTAAATATAATTCTGCTTCTTTTTCAGCAACTTCATTCCAGTGTGAGGACAGGGAATCTGGAGACCTGTTTGCGACTGCTCTCCTTAGGAGCTCAAGCCAACTTCTTCCATCCTGTAGGAATGCTTTTTTCATTATTTTGATGATGCACAATCAATTCCAATTAATATTATTTACACTCATTTCAGCTGATTCATGTTATATTTCAATATTCTACTCAGACCTGTTGCTTAAGTAGATATTTTTCCTTAATCTCTTGCAGGAGAAAGGAAACACCCCACTGCATGTTGCTGCTAAGGCAGGACAGACTTTGCAAGCAGAACTGTTGGCAGTTTATGGTGCTGATCCTGGCACACAAGATTCCAATGGGAAAACTCCAGTTGATTATGCAAGGTAGGAATCTCTGATATCCATAAATCACCCAATGGACCTGCTAAGTTAYGTTTCTGTCCTGAAATAATTTGTCTGCTAAATGCTAATAATACTTTTTCTAGAAAGAGTGAATGAATAAAAATGAGGAATAAGTATTTTCATCAGATCACAGCCTGTGTTCTGTGTGCCTGAGACATCAACTATGATGCCAATGACACAGGCTGTGCCAATCTAGCAGCTCACAGGACATCAATTAGAGAAGAGTTTCTGCAAGTTCAGGCTCCAGGAGTGAGGGTTAGCTCAGGAATTGCTGTAGGAATGTCCCAGACTGCAGAGATGGATTGAGGCACAGGGATGGAACTGGGCTGTGAGTCTGTGATGTGTTGATGCACCAAACAGTGCAGTGCTGGCTTGTACTAAATGTGTTTGTTTGTCTGASCATTTCTGAGTGTCACTGACTGTCCCCTGTCCCTGTGTGTGAGCAGGCAAGGGGGGCACCACGAGCTGGCAGAGAGGCTGGTGGAGATCCAGTACGAGCTCACAGACAGGTTGGCTTTCTACCTCTGTGGCAGGAAACCAGGTGAGCACCACACCTGCACCCTCAGACCTGTCACTGGCACTTACAGGACATTCAGACTCTGCAGTGTCATATTTGTGCACTGCACTTTTTGTGACCCTTCCAAATATTCAAATAAATTACACATAACCAAAGAAAATATAAGATGCATGATTAGGGATGATGCATTTAAAATTGGGATAAAATAGCAGGGTTTTAAATAGAAATAAATTAAAAACAAAWTTCTTTCCTGGTTTTCCACAAATACATGTTCTTTATATACTGTAGAAACTCTTCCAGGTAGTTTCTTCTAATTGAAATGCAACAGCAGGGAAGTGTTTTGTTAAGTGRGTACTTTTTGAACACAAGGACACTCACAGATTTTTAACCATAAAGRTACCTGTGTTAGAACTTAATTTTCTTTTTTAATGGAATGTCAATACAACTAATAAGCCTTAATTGAGTAATTACATGCAAGATAAGTTATTTAATGTTGCCTGATGCTTATTATTGAAAACTGTAGGCCAGTACCAACCTAGTAAAGTGCAATTTGTTTTCAATTCTAGAGCACAAAAATGGGCAGCACTTTGTTATACCTCAGATGGCAGACAGGTAAGTTGCTGATTCCAYCACATGTCTGAAAACATCAGAGTTAAAAAACACTAATAATTAAGTTTTCTTTCCTTTCTGAAACACCTTTTAAGCTTGTTGCTATTCTAACTCTTTAATGTATGCCTTTATTAGTCTTGAAAGCTTTTTTTTTTCATAGAATATTGGAATATCAACAAAATCAGAAATTTGTAGAAGCTGATTGTATTTATTAAAATGCAAAGAGAAAGTGAGACATTTCTGGGAAGGGAMCACATATGGGGAATTCCTAAGAAACAGATTGTGAAAATAATTTAAGGACCAATTGAGTATTTTCCTGATTTTTTAATGCTTTTAACTTTTGGTTGTGATCAATGAAATCAGATTTGTATAAGAAGTATCAAGTACTAATTTTAAGTTCCTGTTCCTCTTTTCTTGCTGTGCAATTGGAAATAAGACGGCTGTAAGTAAACCACTGTCCAACCTCCTGCTTGCAAAATTTGTGTGAAAAACTTCACTAACTTAAAAATTCTGTGGGTAAAAACATGTGGGTATTCATATCCCGAAGAATTTTTTGTATTATTTMGTTTTAAATTTAAAAATAAAGCTTAATAATATGCAAATGGTGATGTTAGAGTAGCAATATTAATAACATCAATATGTTAAAAATGATGCTAAAAATACTGAAATATTAGGGGGCTTARGGTAAAAGTGACATTTTAATCACTGAGTTACCAAAATGTAGAATTTGGATATGTAGAAGCCATGAAATGCTGTAGATGTAATGATCACTTCTTGTTTTCATAGCAGTCTGGATGTATCAGAACTTGCAAAAGCAGCCAAGAAGAAGCTTCAGTCTGTAAGTAAAACTCCTTTTCTAGATGTGACAAACTCTCATTTCTCAGGCTCCCTAGAACAAGTATCTCTTGACCCATCTGCTGTAGGATCAGCTTGAAACACACAAATATTTTGTGATCCTTCACTGTTCATTGGAGTTCATTTGGTACCTCATTCCCACAGTGCCTCTGCCTCACTCCAAACACAAAAGGTCTTTTTGTGCTCAGATGGGAGAGGAAAAAATAAATCCATTGACCAGGAAAGGAGGAGTGCAGAAGAGGATGGTTGTTTCTGTACCTAGAAATGGGGTGGTCATGCATGTCTGCTGYCTGTGCAGGCTGGGAAAGGAGCTTTTCTATGGATCACAGAGGCTGGAGAAAAGAGCAGAGTTGTGCTCTCATATTTTCTCTGTTATTTTCTGTTATCACAGATCTTACTGGGTTTCATTTCTTTTCAAATTGTAATCATTCTCCTCTACCCTTAGCTAAGCAACCACTTATTTGAAGAACTTGCCATGGATGTGTATGATGAAGTTGACAGAAGGGAAACAGATGCGGGTGAGTGAGACTTTCTGGAATGAAATAAAACAAATCTGGATTGTCACTTTACATACAAAATACCAATCCAAGCACATGTTCTGTTCAAGTGCCTCTGTATTCAGCAATTACTGCTGAGGGGAGTTTCTTTGTCTTGMATTGCCTGAAGGGGATGTTAATTGAAAAAAATGTTGTGTTTTTCACAGAGTAGAGAACCCTCTGGGGAAAAGCTTTCCTCTGAATTGATTGTGTTTGTGTTTGAAATTGCAGTCTTTTATTTGACAAAGAAATACTGTCAAGCAGTACAGGAAGGTTATTCCCTCYTCTCTTTTTTTTTCCTCTGGAGCAGTTTGGCTTGCTACTCAGAACCACAGCACACTCGTGACAGAGACCACTGTGGTCCCTTTTCTTCCTGTAAATCCTGAATATTCCTCAACCAGGAATCAGGTATGAAATTTTAATACTGTAAAAAATAATATAACCACCCACATAATTAAGTAAGCCTAAGTAATATTCCTTTGCTGCATTTCATTGTTGTAGAAGAATTGCATCTACTTGGAAAGAGGTTAAAATAATTTYACATTTCCCCTTTAAATCACACTTTTTGCAATAAATGTAGTTGAACAGTCAACTCCAAGTGTGTAGTTTTAGTTTTTCCTGGRGACTCTGCTGTTCTTCTGATACAGGATGTACTTTTCTTTCCTCTGCTTTRTTCTGTATTTAGGGAAGGCAGAAATTGGCTCGATTTAATGCCCACGAGTTTGCTACACTGGTTATAGACATTTTAAGTGATGCCAAACGAAGACAACAGGGGAATTCTCCCACTGGTTCCAAAGGTGAGTGAGCTTTTCTGGTCAGCTCCTTTGCAGGCACTTCTTCAGTAGTTTAATCACTCCCAGAGCCCCTCAGCAAAGCTGAATTATGAGAGAGAGATCTATGTATTGTTTTCATATATCTTTTTCTTTCTGGAGACAAAATACCAAATATTTCCYTATATTTAATATTTCTCTATATTTTTCATTTGCATACTGACATCCATGTGTCCAATGTAGTCTGTTGGTTTTTTTTTTTTTAATTTATATGAATTTTATTAAGCTGCTAAAGGATTCTCACTACTTACTTTAATTTGCCTAAACACTTAGAAGAAATAAAAAGACAAAACCATAATACTTTGAAGTTTTGGACAGTAATATTTCATTCCTCCCAGGTGGATCTAAATTAATTTTTTTTCCAAATTATGAACTACTATTTCTTCTCCAGACTTACTAGTATGTGTTTCATGTGTTGATATGCAGAAAATGTGGAGCTGATCCTGAAATCAATCAGCAATCAGCACAGCAGTGAAAGTCAGGACAATGACCAGCCTGATTATGACAGTGTTGCTTCAGATGAAGATACAGATCTGGAAACAAATGCAGCTAAATCAAACAGGCAGAAGGTAGGATTGAAATAGTGATACATCCCTAAGTGTTAGTCATAAAGATAATTTGCATAAATTATCAGAAAATTCATATTTTAATTAGTTTTGTAATCATGCCTCAGTCTATGAACTTTCTTAAATGTTGTTGCTTAAGGATTTTTTATTGTAAAAAGAAAAACCTCTTTAGGAAAGTAATGTGTACTGCTAGATACAGATTTAATTGCATAGATGAAATAATTGGATCTACCAAAAAACTCTAAATCAGTGATTCCGTGGTATTTCACAAATATTTACTGCTTCTTACTGGAGAAATACTCACAGCAGATCARTGTGTCCAAGTGAGTTAAACCATTCCTGGAATAATGCAGAATGACATCAAAAGGCAGTAAAACCTGTTCTACTTTAATCTTCCCTRGAAAAGCACACTGGGTATTTAGCAGTCTGTCTTTCATAACTTTGCAGTTCTTTATTGCATATTTTTTAAAAACCCTTATAAAACAGTATTTTAGCACTGAAATTCTGATGCAAATGTTTTTAGAGGAGCTAAGAGCTGATTGACATCAGGTTGCTTTTCTAGAGGACTTCAAATGATTCTGGTTAATGGATCTTATTAATTTCAACTTAATTTGAACTGTGATGCCTTTAAAGTAAGTACATGAAAAGCTGTTGAAATCTCATTATCTTGTTTTCTTCTTCTTAATGCTGTAAGTATTTTTCTCTTCCTTTTTCCTAGAGCTTGGATTCAGACTTGTCAGATGGACCAGTGACAGCCCAGGAATACATGCAGGTTAAAAATGCCTTGGTGGCTTCTGAGGTGAAGATTCAGCAGTTAATGAAAGTGAACATCAACCTGAGTGATGAGCTGAGGATTATGCAGAAAAAGGTAACAGAGGAACCCCTCCCTCCAGCTCTTGGGGTATCTGAAATTGTCAGAMTAAAACTGCTGGAAATGAGAATGAAATAATCCAGTATTAGGATAGTGAGAAAACTCATTTTGAAGTGGAGCTGCTTTGGGATCAGACATGAGACTATAAATTTTTATGTGCAACACATGCTTTAAATCTTGTTTTTTCATGGTGCTGGTGGTGATCCAGCCCTGCAAATCACGAGGATGATTTGACTTATGTCAAAACTTTAACATCAGTTTTCCAAGTGGCAGGACAGTTGTTGCAAGTCTTGGGTGTTTTTGCTGTCTTGCTTCAATATAAGCARCTTTAAACGTTGAGGAATCAGTGCCAGAACACCTTGTGTGTGAGCACTTACCTATATTTTTGTGGGGTAAAGGACAATTTATATCTGAGTTCACTATCCTGTCTGGCTGGCTAGRAAGGGCTGGCTGCTTACCCTCAGATTAATTGGAATATCCTTGTTTGTTAAGTGCAAATTTTCTTCTATTCTGTTGGAATGGTGAACACTGAGAGATCTCAGGGTGTTTCAACAGCTTGTACTGGTTTCAGCATTTCTCTTGCATCAATTGAATTAATTTTTCACTTACATTAGGTTTCTTTAGACAGATATAATAATTTAGGGCAAAAAAAAAAGACTTTGGAGCCTATGAATTAATGAGGCTTTAGGATATTTTCATGGYGTAGCAGAAGGGGGATCCTTGCTGTCGTGCAGTTTTTCTTCACTTCATCTTTTCGATGTGTTAATATAGCAAACTTACTCCAAGTCCACAAAATAATCAGAATTGGTGCATTTTCACTATCAAATAAATAGATAATAATAAAGAGCTTTAAAATGCTTTCTTGTTGGCTTCTTAGATAGCAATAGCTGATGCCTAATTTTCATAAGCTGAACTCTCTCCTTGCTATGCAGAGCAAGCTCAAGTTCCTTTGTGCTGCCTCTGGTGTCTGTGCTGCAGTTCTGGCATTGTCAGATTTCTCTGGCCTTATGTTAAAGTCTTCTAAGTCCTTATATTGGCTGCTGCAATGGATCCTTTTGCTTGGAAAACTGTTGTGTTGGCAGTCCTTCCCCCACAGCCTCATTCTATCCCAGGATTCCTGTGCCAGTAGAGAAGGCTGGAGGGAATGGGTCGTGTGTTTCTGAACTACAGCAGCCAATTGTAACATCTAACTTTAGTTTACATCCCAGCAGCTGCTGGAAATCAGCACYTAAATATTTCCAGATCTGGAACAAAAGTGTTTCTATGCTTATACCAGGCAAGTCAAGTAGATTTTGAAAAAGAGATGAACCCCCAGGCAGCAGTACCTGGATTTTCTGGTATGGCTGACAAGCGAGTGTCGCGTGGTCGCTTTGCTTTTGGCACTTGCTCTTGGGAAACCAAATCCCACTGCTAAACATTTCTTTCAGCTCCAAACTCTCCAGAGTGAAAATACCAACCTCAGAAGACAGGCCACAACCAATATCTATCAGGTGCAARGTGGTTCTGAGTACCCAGACCCCAGCAGCAATTCCTCCCTAAAGCGGCGCCCGTCGGCCCGGGGCAGCAGGCCCATGTCCATGTACGAGACTGGCTCGGGGCAGAAGCCCTACCTGCCCATGGGGGAGGTCACCTACCCAGAGGAAAACATCACCAGGCTGCAGCCCTTCCCTCCACACGTGAGTAAAAGTGCTGCTGCTTCTGCACTGCCTCTCATGCTCAGCTTTGCTGTTTCTTCCAACGCCGCTCATTCACTCAGCTTCTGCCTCAGAGGGGAAAAACAAACAGGAGGGATAAAACTGTGAGAATTCTTCATGTTTGCTGTATTAACATGTCTGCAGGAGCCTGATGGTTTGAAAAGCAGTGTGTGTGTGTATATATATATATATATGTATCTGTGTATATATATAAAAAATATCAATATATGATTGTCTGAAAACCAGGAAGGGAAGGGGAAATAGTATTCCAAGAAGGTAGGTAAAGTTCATGTATTTCTGGAGATGAACATGCAGGTACCAATTTGTGGAACTTCATAACCACCTTACAAAAATAAAATAAAATTGAAAAATTTTCTCCAGACTACCAATTTCTTATTCTGAATTTGGAACTGGAGGCTGGAGATGGTTTAGATCTGCCAGTCAAGCAGATTCTTCTGGTTTAGTATTTTCCTGTGTGATGTGGAGAGGGAGTTCTCTGTTGGCCAGAGGGATTTTGCACTGAAGTGTTCACACTTTACAGAAGTGACCCAACACATACTAGTGCATTTAATTAATTAGCACAGTTAATTTTTGTTTCACCTGCTTAGATTGCCCTGTGGGCTGGAATACAGAACAGTATCTTTTCGACACGCATTGAAAATGTGTGGACTTTTGACAATATCTTTCCCTCTTAGTAGCAATGTCTTTTATTTCCTYCCAGTCAAATCATTAAGACCTTTAAAATGTATTTTGAAGTTATCCTTGGCATGAGGGAGGGCAAATATTCCRTGCACATTCCACAGAAGACAGTTGAATGCACCAAGGGAATCAATCCCCACCTTCAATTAAATTAATTTAAGCTATGAAGTCTAGATAATTTTAAATTATATTGTCATGCTGATATGATGGCAGTTCTGGCAGCAAGAAATGTCAGAATTCATTTRTGTGTGACTGTGTGTAAAATGTGACAGTGCTTTGTATTGGTCCTTTGGTCATTTGGGTGGAAATTTGGATAGCAGTGGCAGTTCTGAAGCATTGATTTGTTTTGTGGAGTTAGTTAATTTGGCATGTGGTGAATTTTTTTTGTTCTCCATGGAATTTGGCACCTCTGGAATCTCAGAATTAGAATGAGCATGAATTCAATTGTATTTTGAAAGAATTAAGTCCCCTCAGCCTAAGCCAGATTCTCAACATCATTCTTGCTTTATGTCATCTCCATGGTTTTAAGAATGTTCCTTTGATTTCAGTTAAGAGTTTGTTTGTGTTTTGGTTTTGGTTTTTCTCTTTCCCATTTTTAGATCGGGAGGAGTGCGTTTGTGACCTCCTCTTCATCTCTACCTTCCTTCCCCTCCACGCTCTCCTGGTCGAGGGATGAGAGCACACGAAGGGTTAAGTACCTTCCCCATCGGTCTTTTCCCTGGAGGAGGTGCCAGTCTCCCCAGAAGCACATCCTCTCTCTTGCCTGGCCTTCCAGCCTGCATGGAGCAGAATTTCCTCCCTTCCATTCCTGCTGCCCCCAGCTCGGGCTCTGCCTCTCTCTAACTTCACATCTTCAGCCTTTAACACCACGCACAGTTCTCCAGGTCACTCCTTCAGCTGCACAACAGCCCCAAGACAAGCTGGCTGCTGTTTGGACACTGATTTTCCAAGCTCTCACTGATGTTTCTAAGCCAATGTACAACTCTCCTGCTGACTAAAAGCACTGCATGAGGCCCAGCTTCAAAGCTGCTTTCCTTGGGGGTCGGTGGCTTGCACCAGTCCAGGTGGTCCTGATTGATTGTTTGCCTTACAGATAACAAATTTGGGGGTTTAAATATTTATTCTGGTCTCTCCCTGCCAAGATACAGATCCTGCTTTTTAATTCCTTCTGTCTCCATTTTATTTTGACTGTACCATGTTTGGACATATTAGTTCAGAAAATATTAGCTTTGCAAGTGGGGATAGAAGAAAAAACTTTCAAGGGAATGTCCTGCTTGGCCAAATGGAAATCTGGGTTTGGCTGCAGTGCTGTCTGGTATTGGAAACTTGCACAGGGTTTGGTTGATTGTTTTTATCTACACTGATTCTATATTAGTGATTCCATAGTAGCCTCTTCTTGTAATTCATCTCTGTTGTTTGTATTTCTGACCAGTTGGTCGAGCTTTGCCACTATTAGGATTGTTGTCTCTGTACAGCTGGGAGTGGGGAAAGGTCAAAGGTCAGACTCTACCTATAAAATAGTTTCTCTCTTCAAAATACATTTCACTTTTACAACTGATCTTTACCAGCTGTCCTGAAAGAAGAGTGTTCAAAAAATGCTGGTTTTTCCTTCTGTGCAGAGTAAAATTGAAAAGGGTTCCTAACTCCAGGTGCTTCACTTAAGAATTGATGGGTTTAACATCAGATGAGTGCTTAACAAATGTACTGAATCTCAGCCAGTGGAAACCAGTTCCTGGTCACATTTTTGGTCTGTCCTTGAGGCAGAAATATTATTTGATCAGCAGATTGAAGGTGTCCCTTACAGTTTAACCCTGGAGACTCCCTCATGGTGACTTCAGGGTTTCTGTAAGAGCCTCAGGGCTGGTTATTGGGGCTGGGAAGGACCCTGAGCTGCTGCTCTGGGATCAGAGTGACACCAGTGTGGTGTATTTGACACCAGACACACCATGCTGGGCACCTGGGTGAAGCTTTGCAGTTTTTAGAAGACTTGAGGAAGCAGATGTGTGGTGATCCTGGGGCCTGGCTGAGGATTTGCCCTCCCAGTTCATTTTGATATCCTTTTCTTCATTCAGCCTTTTTTCTGGGATCAGCCTCCCACTTTGCAATGAGCCTACAGAGCTCAATCCAGCCTCTTCTTCCCTGCATTCCTCCTGCTCCATTTCAGCTTCCACTTTGGAATTGGCCCCTCTCCTCCTTTTGACACTCTTCCTCTGTGGCCCTCTACTCTCATGGTTGGCCTCCTGCCCTTGGTGCATCCAGAACTCTCACTTCTTTGGTCTTCCAGCTCTGTACCACCATTAAGCATTCAATGGGCCTCAGTTCCTCACACTTTGGCCTCCCACCCTGTTTTGGGCTTCACTTTGCAATGGGCTTTAACCCCAATTGTGATGAGCTCCAGGTCTCATCAGTCCCATACATGCCCTCAGTCTTCCACCTGCAGTTTGAGCTCCCCCATCTCTGTCTCCTGTCTTTATTTTGGCTTTCCCATTGCCACAGTCTTCAGCCCTTGTTTTGGGCTYCCATTTTGCAGTGACCTTYCYACTCTGTATTCAGCCTCCCCATTGTGGTCTCTGGCCTCTRCTCTGCTCTCTTGGTCTGGCCTCTTTCTCTCTGGGGTTCTCTCCCTCTCCAGTGGTTCTTATTCACTGATCAGGCTCCTGTTTCATGGTGCTGCTTCTCCATTTGGCCTCAGCTCCTGGTGGCCTCTCAGAGTGTGTCCCTGGGGCGGTTTCAGTGGCAGGGAAGGATGCTGTGCTCTGTCTGTCTGTCTGTCCTGCYGTGCTGGGTGTTCAGGGGCTGGTGGGGCTGTGCTGGCAGTGCCCAGGGCTTTGGGTACAAGTTGAGCAGCAGCCTGGCATGGGSAGAGGGGCACAGCAGCTCCAGGGTAATGCAGGAGCTGTTGTGCAAGGAACAAATCCCCATGCACAGCACATGGCTCTGGCCCAGCCCAGAGCTGCTCTCTCCTGCACAGGCTGAAGTAAATCTGTTCCTTGCAGGCCTCCAAGCTGGAGAAGCAGAGCAGCGTGTCTGAGAGCGACTATGACAACCCCACCACCCCCGTGGAGCTGGAGGAGCCAGGGTAGGTGCTGTGACACAGCTGGGGGGTGACAGGGCACTGCTGTGTCCCTGTGCCAAGCCCTGCTTTGCTCTGTCCCCGTGCCAAGCCCTGCTCTGCTCCCTGCAGGTCRGGCAGGAAGGGCAGGCAGCGCAGCGTGGTGTGGCAGGGGGAGGGCTCCATCCCTGAGGACACAGACCCAGCCCCCAGCTCCAGTCTGCCCAGTACAGAAGATGTGATCAGGAAAACGGAGCAGATCACCAAGAACATCCAGGAGCTGCTGCGGGCGGCGCAGGAGAACAAACATGACAGGTAAGGAGGGAGGGCTGGAAAAGCTCTGCAGCTGGGGAGGAAACAAAGGGAATTCTTCAGGTGTTTTCACCTGGAGCACAGGTGAATGTGCAATACAGCTCCTCTGTTTCACACCTGTAAAATGTGTCGGTCTGTGGTGTTCTCTGGTGTCCTTAGTGCCACAGGGCAGGTTGGGGACGAGTGACCAGCCCCTTGTGAGTGGGTCCTGGCTGCAGTGCTGCCTGCCCTGCCCTTAACTTGTGAGTCCTGCAAAACCAGGGTTGTAATAGGCACAATTCAATTGTGTTGTAGAAAACTCACTGCAAGTTTTTCTTGGGTCTTCTCCCCTCTGTGTCCATAGGTAATTACACCCTGCAGAGTGTGATAGTAACACCAAGCCTTGCTTCAGGAGCAAATTGTGAAAGGGAGAGAATTTGGCTTTCCTATTGAGGTATTAGTACAAATTTTGTAGCAGCAAAAGTATTTTSAACTATTGGTTTTAGATACAGAGCCAGCTGAGTAAGCAGAACACTGACTGAGCCCATCAGGCTGCAGCAGCTTCAGCTCCCTCAGGGAAATTCTGGCCCACCTGAACAATTTCCAGAACAGCTGTGTCTGACTAAAAGTGATCTACCCTTGCTGATCATCAGGTGCTGCTCCCCACRCAGCTCTTTTAGAAGGCTGTAAATTAAAGGTGTGAGCACATTTTGGGGCTGGAACASTCTAGGCTCCACAAGCCTGGCCCTGCAGGCTGCTGGGTCTGGCTGTGCTGTGGCCCCAGGTCGGTGCCCTCTGTGCCTGGGAGGAGCAGCAGAGGTTTGTGTTGAGCCCTCACTTCCTGCCTCTCTCAGAGAAGTGAACAACAATGGGGCCACTTTTGTTCTGTGTTTTTTCCTTCTTGTGCTTTGCTATTTTTAGCAGGGCTGGCGTGGCCTCTCCTTCTCACCCGAGTGACGACTTCTGCCGTGTTTGTGCTGAGCTCTTTGCCCTTGGTGTAACCTTTTCAGTGCAGGCTCTTGGTGCTTGTTTCACACAGAGAAGCTTTAAATGAGTGTAGTTTTTATGTWTATCACACTATACAATTGTGAATTCTTTTAAAAATCACTGAAGGAAACAATGCAGYGTACCTGGCTTTTGTTGTTGAATTGATCAGGTTTTAAGAAGCCTGTTATGCTGCATTTTTGTTTTCTGTACCACACGTGGAGTGAGGTGTTTGCCTATGCTTTAGATGAGTGTTGTCTTGCAAAACACTGGACTAGRAAGCTGCTGTTGTTTGTTTTCCTCTTCCCTGGTTTCCTTAACACAGGAGAATGGTTCCTTACCAAAAGGAGACACTTGAGGATGTACTAACACATCCTCCAAGTTCATGCTGGGAACGTAGAGAAAAATCACATGCTGCATACCTAACTGGAGAGTGAAAAAAAATACAATGCAAGAGTATCATCTATTAATGAAACCCCTTCTTCCTTTTGTTTCCCACTCTCTCCCATCCCTCTCCCTGTGCTCCATGGGCTCAGCAGGCCCTTGGAGCGTGGGGGCCCATCCCAGCTCAGACCCAGCCTCGGCCCTGAGCGAGCGCCCCTGCAGCCTCTGAGCAGCCAGCAGCCCGGCCCTGCCTCCTGGTACTCTGGCCTCTGTCCCTGCCTCCCAGGCACAGTGTCCTTTCTCCTTCTCTCTGCTGCCTCTTGCCCTCCCTCTCTGGCTGCACGGGGGTCGTGGAAGGCGATGCATGAAATGCTGCAGGGGATGAGGGAGCTGCAGGCAGCCCCTCCAGGCCAGGGGTGTGGCACAGCCCSTTTCAGCTCCCAGTGGGTATCAGTGGGGAGCAGAAGCACAGCCTGGAGCTGCAGCTGGCTCTGGTGTGTTCTCCTGGCTCTGTTTTGGTTTTTATTGCCTGTCAAGATAAATTAAATTACAGCTTGGTTGGTTCATGGAAT
>JACDOX010000320.1:210477-232601 GCA_014549065.1 Cardinalis cardinalis | reverse complement strand
ACCTTCTCTGTGCCAGGGCCTCCTCACCCTCACAGGGAAGAATTTCTTCCTTTAGGAAGAAATCTTTGAGGTTTGAAGGTCCCTTCCAACCCAAACCATTCTGTGATTTTATGAACAAAACAGCAAAAGTAGCAGGAGTTTCACATTCCCAAGGTGGAACATTCACACCTGACAGCTGAGGCCCCTCCAGTGTTTATACAGCTGGGGGTCAAATGAGATCATTTGTATCCCAAATCCATGAAATAAAAAAGTGTGTTTATATGGTATCTTCCAACCTGACCAAAACATTGTTAGTGCCTAAAATAAAAGTGACATTTGCCTGAGAGGCTCTTAAACAGAACTGCCCAGGTTCAAACCCCAGCCARCAAATGTCAGGATTGGAGGAAGAGATTAACACAATTTACTGCTAAKGAGGGATTCCTTTCCCAAGCTGTCACTACGTGAATATCTTCCTGATGCCTCACTGGAGTGTGTGTAAACCCAGCACAGTGTCAGAGCATCTCACAGTGAGTGTTTAGACATCAAACTAAAGCCATTCCTCCAGGCTACACTGGAAATTTAGCAGCTGGTCTAGAGAACATACACTGAAACACGTGTTACTCACCTGAGTGTCTCATTCAAGTTATTCTCAGGGCTTTCTCTGCCTTCTTAGTGAAGGGTTTAATCAGCAAATTGACTTTTTAATGAGGTAGGGTGCTGGTCACTGTGGCTGCAGGGAGCAGATTAATCATTAACTCTACAGCAGAAGGGGAATTGTGGTGAACTTGGAAGGCCTCTCTCCACTTTTAGTTTWTTTGGAAGAACTCATGTGACTTGAGACACATGGAAATACTCCTTTTAAAGCAATTTTCCTGCATTGCCAAAATGACCCCAGTGTGTTGCTTTTCTCTCAGTGCATTTGCAAGTGAATGATTTTTTTGCACCTTTGGTGTTGCAAGAAGATCAAATAAATAATGACTGGGGGGGTGGGTTTGGGGGCTCTTTTTGCTTGAAAGGGCACTGGCCTACCATAACCCACACATGCTGAATAGTTTTCTTGAATGCTTTGTGAATTTTGAGATTCTTTTGCTTAAGATTGGATCATGTGAACTAACTTATGCTAAAATTGAGTCTTTGAAGCATAAAAGCGAGTCTTTTGAAATGAGACTTGTGAGAGAGCACACTAACACTTCACTATTCACAGCAGTTTATGGGAAATAGTTCTGTTTTGAACAGACCAGTTTTCATTTGTTATCTAAATCAGAATGAAATCTGTGAGGATTCATGGAATCTGCCTTTGTTTTATTAACTAACTCATCAGAATTAGTGAATATTTAGAATTCATAAACTGTGAATGCAGTTGGTAGTTTGGGGATGCATGTGTGTGAGAACTCTGCCTTGTCTATTTACTGGGAATTAATTAATCCAAGAAGGCATCTTGGTGTTCTGGAGTTGCACACAAATGGAGACTTTCCTGACAAAGTTTTAYATAAAAAAAGTATGGACAATTATTCCTTCAAACCAACTCCGAAAAACAAGGAAAATCTAAGAAATAATTTTGCACTGCTGGTTAAGTTGTTGCTTTTTCTGAAGTCACATGATTGTTTTTTGAATAACAATCACTGAGCAGTGAAGAGGAGGAGGGAAGGGGGGGTCTCTGCACAATGAATAACCCAGGGCATCTTTCTGCAGCTATATACCGTGCTCCGAGAGAATACATGTGGCAGTGACAGAGATGGCAGCCTTGTTCCCAAAAGTAAGTACCTGCCACCATCAGAATGGTTTTGGCCTCAATCTTGATGTGTAATTCCCCTTCAGAATGAAAATCAAAAATTTTCTCCCCTCAAAATGAAAACAGTAGGGAGAAATGATAAGGTTATGATGCACCTTTGTATTTATTGGCATGGCAACTGGTAAAGGCTAAAGTGGGAGTCCAGGCTTTTAATTGTACTCCTGAATGTAAAACTCTTTAAGAATTATACAAAACTGGATCTGGCATGAAGAGTTGTGGGGTTATATGGGGATTTCACCAGACTCATCACCCCCTTTTCCATCTGAGTGCCATCACTTGGATTTCTTTCCTGCAGCCACGTTTAGATCTGTTATCCACCCATCAAAGTGATCTGTTTGGAGAGGTGGGTAAAGACTTTACAAGAACTTGGTCATGGGGATTTAGGGAGTGAAATCCCCATGACCAAGTTCTTGTAAAGTCTTTACCCACCTCTCCAAAACTGCAAGGAAWGAGCCAAGGCTGCTGTCCCGCCTGCACCCATCATCCTGGACATGCTGTCCCCTCCTGCCAGCCACGACGTGGGCTGGGACAGTAAACAGCCACCAGAAATGTGCATGAGTAACTTCCTAAGGGAGGGCACGGAGCAATGTCCCTGCCTGCTGCCTGGCAGCCCTTGGGGATCTCCCGAGAGGAGGGAGAAATTCCGCCCGCTGCCACGAGGGGAATCAGGGCTTGGCCGCATCAAAGAACCCTTGTGAGCACTCCCGGCTGATTAAAAGGTTGTGTTGTTCTGCCCGTTGCAGCGTCTGTTTTTCCCTTCCCAGAAGCCCAAGTCGGAGCTGGTGAGGACTTCCCTGCGGCTGCTGACCTCCAGCGCCTACAGGCTGCAGTCGGAGTGCAGGAAGGCGCTGCCCGCCGAGCCCAGCCCCGCGCCCGACATGCAGCTGGTGACACAGCAGGTCATCCAGTGCGCCTACGACATCGCCAAGGCTGCCAAGCAGCTGGTCACCATCACAACCAAAGAGAACAACAATTGAGCCGCTCGGCGCTTTTTACTCTGGGTTTTTTTTTTTTTTTTTAAAAGTTGGATTTCAACATCTAGGTGTGGAACTATGCGCATTTTTACGAGGAAAAAAAAACTTCAAGGGGCAAGAAACTTTTTTTTTTTTTAAACTCAGTATTATTTTTGCATGTTTTCTAACAATTTTATGATTAATTTAACCCACTGCCTTATTTTGTGCCTGTGTTGCCAGTGTAGTTATGGATAATAGCATGTTGCAAGTAGCTGTCGAGCCACTCTCATGTCCCAGCGCTGTAGATGTTTCCTTGGGGCCACGTTCTGCTTTCAGATCCTGCTGGTGGAACTGCTCTGACACCACTGCACGGATGGCAGAGCAGCATCTCCATCCCTCTGGAGCCTCCCCATGCTGGGATCCTGCTGGCTGAGGCTCCCCAGGCTCCAGGAWCTGCTCCCAGCAGGAAGAAGGTTTGTCCTGGTAACGGGGTGCAAGCCCAACGTTCTCTGTTCCCATATCAACTGTTGTGCAATATGTTTTGTTGGKTTTTTTTTAGTCTGCTAAAYCAGTAGTAGTTGTGGGCATCCAAGCTTGTTACGTGTAACTCTACAAGGTCTTTGTCACTTTATGTTTTGGAAGGAATTTGAAACTTAATAGTTATTTCTTTTAGTTGTCACTATGCCATTAATATATATGTTTGATGTTATTTTAGGGCATTAGTGGTTAAAATATTATCCTTTGTTTCTGAGTTAGTAGTTGTTAAGTTTCCTGCAGAATTTTCCTGTCATCTTTGAGGTCTTGTTTGCAGCAGCATTTCTCAGTAACTCCAGATGCAATTTCACTAAAGATTTCTGTGCTTATTAACAAAAAAAGAAGTTAGAAGAGTGCCAGTGCAAAAGCAGCTGTGTCTGCCACAGCACATAACCTCTGTACCTCAACATATCCAAATGTGAAAACATTTCTCGTATCTCCTCTAAGTTTTTTATGCAAATCTTTCAAAATTTGACAACTTGCTGAGTAACCCCTGCCAGGCTGCCTGGCCCCAGTGGCCATGTGTGCTCCAGGTTTCTCCATCCATAACAGTTCACAGGAGTGTGTCAGTCCATAATTTAAATATTGAGAAGATTTTTGGGAGTCTGAATTTTAGGTGGTGCAGGAAATCACTGATTTTTGCCTCTATCCCATTTGGAATTGTGTTGTCCCTGCCCAGGAGCCAGCCATGGTGTGTTTGTGTGGATATATCCAAGCACAAGTGCCACAGCACTGCTGGATTCCTGGTGCTGTCTGGCTCCCAGAGTCTGAGGGAGGGAAGGAATGGAGAGAGGAGATGACAGCCCAGTAAATTAATGTTCTTCACTGTGGGGTTTTATTTCCTTTCTGCCCTTCTGAACCCCAGAAGCAGCTTTAGCCTGACAGCAGAGGCAGGCTGGGATTAAAACTGCAAATGACCTTTGTGAAACCTACTTCAAAATCATGCAACTGGCAATTAATTAACGACATTGAGAATCTTCTATGAACTTTTCCTTAAATAATGGCTGAAAGGCAGCAGATGGTATTTTTCAGTCTCCCAGGACACCACTGTGTGCTGTTCTTTAACATATCTTACCTGCTTTCCAAAGCAGGGTGACACTGAGCTCTGGTGTAATTTACCACTTCTTTAAACCTGCCTTTGATCCAAAACCAAGGGACACTTTAGCAACTGCCAGCCCCTGCTCCAGCTACACTGAAATCAGAGTGGTCCACACCCCACAGGAACCCCCAGCAGCAAGTTCATGAACCCTCCACTCACAGCACTGCAGTCACAGAGTTTGTAGCACCTCTAGTAACAAAGGTGTGTTTTTCTTTTAGGACTAGATCTCTTGTTCCCCTCTAAACAAACTTGCTCTTCCTTTACAAAATGCTGCAGAGGAAAGGAAAAGCTTTTTTTGCCTTTTTCCAAACCTTGTATTTATCAGTGTCATTCTGTCTGTACAATATTTTGACTTTTAATCTTTTGTTTACAGTATTACTATAAAATGCTAAAACCCTTTCAGTGTGTGAAATAATGTGGGCTTATTTGACTGCTGGTTCTCTAAAGAWCTCTGGAAAGGTTTCTACTCTTGAGGAAAGTGCTGCCAGTCTTTGTAACTGTGACAGGACTGATGTCAAGCTGCAGTTGTGGATGGCAACAGCAAGGAATGAATTGCAATAATCAACTCAATCTCCTCTCCTGTTGCTGCTGTAGTTTGCTCATGTAACAAAACCAAATCCTTGTTCAGGTTTTAATGATTCATTATTTATAAAACAAGTGAAAAACAATGTTTAAGTCTCCAGTACCTTCTGGAGAGGAAGTGGACAAGCACTGCTGCCACAGCACACGTGATCTGGCTGGTTTGAATATACATTATTAATTAACTCCTCACAGTCCAGTGGGAAGCCAGGCACAGCCTGATTCTCCAAGGTGACTCTGACACAGCCCCACAGCTCCTCTTCCTGGGGAGACACAGATTCTTTGGTGGCTCAAGTCCACAGGGCCCTTTAATTTGCTGGGTTGCTTCAGCCTCTCGTGGACTAAAATGCATGAGCACAACTCCAGGATGCAAAGTGAAGGAGCTCRCTTCTCTGATGGTAGAACTTTTCTTCTCTTCAGTTTGGCCACAACTAAATGTTGTCAAAAATCYACTGAGTCAAGTCTTGATCTCACTGTAGGCTATTCCAGAGGCACCAGTATTTCAGGAGTTCCTTGAGCCCTCAGAGTTTTCTTTCTGTAGTCTGGAGCTGCATCTCATGCTCATTCCTCAGGTCCAAGCTGCTCTTGGGTAACTGTGGAACTAATGGGGTCAAAACAAAGATCAGCACAGGTTTATGGGCTCTGGAATTAATCCACACAAACTCTTGAGCATGCACAGGAGCTGATGGGCTGGGCAGGGGCTTTAGGTAGGGTTACTCAAATTTGATTTTAGAGCCAGGCAAATCAGGACACTCAACAAGGACACTGAGCAGGGGACTTGCACTGTACCAACTGCAGTAATGCACTTAAAATAAATCCCTTTCAGCACAGAGCAAGATTTGAGGCATTAACAACACATTGCCTCAAAAATTCTTTTAAAATTAAGGCCTAATATTTATATATCAGCAAAAAAAGAAAAGAGAGAAGTGTAGAGCTCTGTGAGGGGAAATGCCCTGGCACTGTGATGTCTAAAGTGCAGATCAGACACAATGATGGTGTCACCCTCTGCGATGGGCTCGTGTGTGGGGGTGACCCCTGAGCCAGGGTGACCCTGCTGTGACCTTACCCTGCTGTGCCAGCCCTGCTTGGCCTCCTGCTGCTCCAGCCCCTCCAGGTGCTGCCGGGCTGATCCCTCCTGCTGCTCCTCCTCTCCCAAGCTGTGCTCTGTCCCCTGCACAGGGGAAATCGGGTGAGATGGGGCAGCCTCAGCAGCCAGGYGTACTGGGGAGCTCAGCCTACCCGTGCCTGCAGCTCCCTCCTGTGGGCTCTCTGCTGCTCCTCCYCCTGCTCCTTCTCCCGACTCCCTTCCTTGGCCTCCTCGAGTTCTTTGATCAGCTGCTCTCGATATTTAATGGATTCTTCTTGGGCCCTTCTGTTTAGCTCCATCTTCTCTTGGATCTGGYGCTGCCTGCCTGCAAGGACCTGTGCAAAGGGAGGGGATGGTTAAACAGCTCCCAGGAAACACACCACACAAGCAAAAAAAATCCACCCCAGCATGGAAGGCTCTAGCTCTCCAGAGGGTGGTGGGTTACAAGTGGAATGATGGTTTCATTGAGCCAAGGGGGACACATCATCAACAGAGGTCATCACCTCACTCATCAGGCGATCTCTGGCCACCTTCTCTCTTTCCCATTCTTCTTCCCTCTTCTCCCACATTTTTCTTGCTTCTTCCCTAAAGGAGAGAGGAAGAATTATCTCTGAGGTTAACCCCCCTGTACACCCCACAGGCACAGACAAGCTATCCTGTGCTTTAGAGGAACACTTGGGTTTGTTTTGTCCTATGCCTGTTGRTGTGTCCATCCCACCTGTGCCTCTCAATGACCCCCTGACCTGGAACATTCMGCACACATGGACTCTTCAGGTGAGGTTCAGAGGTGGACAGACTCACCTGAAGATAGTCTCAAGCTCTGCTTCCCTCTCCTTTTCCAGCTGGAGCTGTTCCTCAATGACCTTCTTCATCCAGGCCACATCTGCCACCGCCTGTCCCCGCTGCGGGCTCTGCCAGCTCTGATCCTCCTCCTCTTTCTCCAGGAGGGCTGATAAGATTTGCCTGTCTGTCTCCTGGAGAAAAAACCATGGGATTAACTATCCAMCAGCCTCCCAGCCTGTGTGCAGGCTTCTCTAGGCATCACTGGTGACAGTGTCAAGGGGGTGCTCAGCACGATGCTCCATCTGCTGCTTCCCTGTGAGCTTTGTGCTCCAGCCCTGTGCACAAGGTGGAAGGGGCCCCCTGATGTGTAGGAATCAGAGGCAGACACAAACCACACACAACAAGTTTTTTCACCACACAGCATCTAGAAAGTACAAATGAATCTCTTACCAGCTCCTCCTGTACCTGCTGCGCTCGTCTCCTTAGCTGGATCTCACACTGATGCTTCAAAAAGCGACTGAAGGAGGGAAGAAAAGCAAAATTTTAATTAAAAAACAGTATCACACTGACTCTAAAGCACCACATCATTGTACAGCAGCACCTGGGGAGGTACACCTGTGACAATGAGGAACCTGCTACCAGAAACAAAAAGCAGCAACAGCACCAGTGCCTCTATTCCTTGGCTGCTGTGGGCAAGTCCACCAAAACTCAGATATTTACAYCCTACCACTGCTACCTGGAATATCTCCTTGTGCCCCAAGTACTGCTGTGGGCACACAGATTCTATCCAGAACAAGCTCCACTTGATGTCCTACCCGAGCTCTTTCTTCCCCCGATGCTCTTCCATTTGTTTCCTTTCTTCTTCCAAATTCTCCAGCTCCCACTGCTGCTTTAATAAATTCTCTTGTTCCTTTTTCAGCTTTGTTGCCTAAAAAGGAAAACGCAGGCACAAAGAGGGAGTACAACATCCCAGRGAGCATGCTTGACCAGAGTTTGTGCCCTGTTCTGCTCCTCTGCAGGCAAGGAAAACCCTCCCTGCAGTGCAAACATGGAGAAAAGAGGTCAGGTCAGCCTTGCTGTATTTCCAAGTGAAGCAACAAATTCCTTTCTCCAATGAGGAGAAAGTCAAGATTACCTTTGTCTCCTGCAGTTTCAGTTCTTGTATCTGCTGAAGCAAGGTCTTCTCCAGCTGAGGCTTCTCTTCCTCTTGTCTTGTTCTTTCCAGTGCTTCCCTTTGTGCTGTTTTGTACTCGTTTTCAYAACGTTTCTTCTCTTCAAGTTTGGTCCCCTCTTCCTTTCCCAAAGARAAGAAAACATCATTTCAGGTTAGCCTGACACAAAGAAACAGCTTSTGGCTCAGAAAATCCACAGAGCAAGCTGGATGGCTTTGTTGACAGTGCCCTTCCTGGCAGCAGCTCCCATGGCATAAGTGTCACCCTCCACCCACACATTTCAGAGTCCTCCCAGGGACCAGAACCCCAGGGCTGCCCCCATACCTTGTTTTGTTGTGTTAGCTGAYCACCCCAAGCCTCCCTCACGTGCTTCCTGTGCAGCTCAGACTCTTCCTGGAGACACAACAGATACAGCAGGGCCATCAGCACCAGAGGTTCTGTCCCCAGGACCTTCCAGACTCTGGAGCAGCACCTGAAATCCCAGGAGGATCTGCCTCTGCAGAGGTGGGYTCATCTGAGTGTCCAAGGTGCCCAMMAGGTCCTGAGGGTCATTGTCACATGGGAAACACCACAGTGACAGTGACACAGGACTGCAATGTTGGAGCAGCATGTGGACGGAATAAAGAATGAGGAAGCACCACAGCATGGCAGGTACAGCTGAGATATTAAGATTTGTATTTTTTTAATTATTTATATTTTATGCGCCTGAGATATTTACACTGTGAGCTCTAGAAATTTGCTCAGAGTCCAAACAGATTTYTGACTTTTAAAAATACAGCTTTGAGAGAACTTCTTAAAACTATTTAAACTTAAACCCTTTCCCTTCTTTGYCTTTCGTTTATCAGAACTTAGGGCAGTTGCTGTGATGCGAGATGAGTGACCACAGTAGAGATATGATGACTTTCAAGTTAAAAACCGGTTTGATAAGTACAAGGCAGCAGGGACTCAGGAGAAAGCAACCTCACCTCTCGGACCTCCTCGTTGTTTTTGTTCCAGCGCTCCTGCAGCGGCGGCTCAGCAAACTGGGAATACAGAGCTGGGTCAGGTCAGGATATGGGAGTGCTCAGCATCCCAAACCCCGCCGAGGCTCACAGGGTTCAGGGCACCAAGCAGCGGCAACTCCAGCAAGTCCCGCTGGCACAGCTGAAGCACGGGACGAGCCCCGGGATGCGGGACGAGCATGGCCGGGCCGCTCCCTCACCTTCCTCCCGCACTCTCCGGGCCCGTCCCGCAGCWGCTGGCTCCGCATCCCGCCCCGCCGCCGCTCCCGCAGCTCCGCCGCCAGCGCCTCCCGCTCCTCGCCCAGCAGCCGCCGCAGCCGCTCCCGCCGCCGCTCCAGCCGCGCCGCCGCCTCCTCCGCGTCCCGCCGCGCCGCCGCCGCGCTGCCGCACACACCGGCGGTGAGCGGGATCCCCGCGCCGCCCCGCGACCCGCCGCACCCACCGCGGCCCTACCTGGGCGGGGGGACGCGGGGCTCGCTCCACCGCGCCTGCAGGGAGCAGGCGGCGGCGGCGCGGGCGAAGGCGCGGCTGGTGCTCTCCCACTGCTGCCGGCTGCGCTCYTGCTGCTCCCGCCGCTCGGCCGCCCAGCGCTCCGGGCCGCGGCCCCGCCGCAGCCACAGCGACATCGCAACGCGCCCGCCCGCGACGGCTCCCGCCGAGGGACACGGCGAGACGGGCTCCGCGAGCACGGAGAGAGGCGGGGACCGACGGAGGGAGGCGGGGAGAGAGGGACGGACGGGAGAGGGAGCGGCGGCGGGGGATCGGTTCGCTCTGACCGGCCCGGCGGTTGCCGCCGCGCCTCGAGCGCTCGCAGGATGCGCGGTACAGCCCTGTGTCGGCTCGGAGCGCGCAGCGCCGCGGGGTTTGTGGCGCTGTGAATATCTCAGGGGTTAAAGGTTTCTGTTTCTGCCCGCCTTGGCCCGGCACCAGCGCGGCGCCGCCCGCAGCCAACGCAAGCGGACCGGCCGCTGCGTGAGCCGGGACAGCCCGGGCAGCGCCGGAGGGGCTCCGGGCATCCCGAAGTGAGCGCTGGACATCCCAGGACAGGCTCCGAGCACCCTGGGGTGGGCTCAGAGCACCACAGGCACCGTGGAGCTGACTCCTGGCACCCCAGGAAGGGCTTCAAGCGTCCCGGGAGGGGCTCCGGGCACCACGGGAGTCTGGCAGCGGGGAGGGAGGCGGCACCAGCCGGCGGCCCCCGCCGGTGACCCGCAGCTCCCCGCACCCGCCTTGAATCCGCACCCGCCCTGCCAGGCACCGATCGCTATCGCCCCACGACCTGTTTTTCCAGAATAACCGGTAAAAACACCGCATGTGGGGCCCTGCCACCGGCAGGTCCGCTCCCTACGCAGCGGACGGGCTGAGCCTCCCTCCGCTCCCACCTCTTCTTCACCTCTCCGTGTCCCCGCTCGGTGTCATTTTCCCACCCAACCCCTCACTGAGGTGTGTCATCACTACCGCGCGTTGAGGTTTGTTTTCCATCTGTTCCCTATAAAATATTTATGTCCCGTGAATAATTAACGCCGGCCCGCCTGGCGCTCGGAACGCGGCCGGGGCAGCGCACGAACCCGGACACGGCCAGGCCCCGAGTCTGAGGGGGCGAGGGGGCGTGGTCTCATCTTTGCTATGAAAGTACCGCCCCCCGCCGCTCCCACCAATGACTGCGCATCGGCCGTACGGGAGATGCGTAGCCATTGGTGGGAGCGGCGGGGGGGCGGAGCGTGGCGTGGGCGCGCTGCCGGGTCGGCCCCCGCTGCCTCAGAGCCCCCTCAGCCGGGGAGCGGTGAGGGGGAAAAGGGCTCGTTGCGCTGGTCATGGCGCTGTTGCTGGAACACGAGTTCAAGCCGTTGCCGGCTGATAAGCAGATCGAGACTTTGCCCTTCCTGGAGGCCGTGGCGCACCTGCCGCCTTTCTTCGGTGAGACCGGGGTAGCCGGGGCTGGGAGATGCGGGCTGGGACCAGGCCTGCTGTGGGCTCAGCCGCTCCGGGTGCCCCCTCCCCGGTTCTGGGTGGTGACCCCCCCTACCTGATCCAGGGCTCACGCCGGGCTTGGCTGCTCTGCCAGGACCGGGGTTGCATCACGATCCTGTCAAACCCGCCGAGCAGCCCCGTTGGGAAGCGTCCTGCCGTCCCCTGGAGCACTCCATGCACAGGCATCGCCCGGAGCAGGAGCTGCCATCCAGCCGTGGATCCCACCCCGTGTCGGGACGCGGGTGGGTGTCGGCGTGGCCGCCCTCGTGGCACAGTGTGTCCGCTGCCCTCCACAATGTCAGCTATTGTGTGGCGGCTCGGTGGCAGCCCCGGAAGGGCAGGACGTGGGGCTGCGGACGGGCAGTGTCCGGTGCCGGTCAGGCTGTTCCAGGATGTTCTGCCAGGGCTGTGTCCCGGAGCCACGGGGATTGGAGGTCACTGGTGGGGCCGCAGTAGGTGGCAGGGCTGTCCCAAGGGCCAGCAGCCGTGTATGAAGCTCAGAGATCCCTTTCAATCTCAGTGCCCGGGCTGTGCTTAAAGTGAAACTTGTTGGTTATGGGAAGTGTGTGGTGTCCCCTGTGTCACCAATGTCTTACTGTCCTCCCTCCCTGTCTCCGCAGATTGCCTGGGGACTCCCATCGTCTACTCGCCGGTCAAAGCAGACCTGACTGGAAATATCAAGGTAGGAAGGGACTCAGGAGGGCTCAGAGAGGAGAATCCCTGGGGAGAGATGCTGTGGGACTGGAGGTCTTTCAAAAGGCTTTTCTTCCCACGGGGACTTTGGGCTCAGCAGTGGCTCACCCGGTCACAGTTTATTCCCAGAGCTCCTGCTCAAAGTCCCTGCTCCCAGGTGCCAATCCCCTTTTCTGCCCTCAGAAAATCCGGGCTGTTTATGACTCCAACCCTGCCAAGTTCAAAACTCTGCAGAACATCCTGGAGGTGGAGAAGGAGCTGCATGGCTCGGCCTGGCCCAAGACAGGCGCGACGCTGGCACTGATGTGGTTGAAAAGGTGACTCACGGCGTCGGGAGCTGCTGTGGCTGTGTCCCAGCATGTGGGGAGATGGAGAGCTCCACATGGAGGCTGCGTGTGCTGGGCTGGTCCCCGTGGGCTGGGGCTGGGCAGCTGGAAGTGGGATGCTGTGYTTGGGGAGCACAGCTGTTGGGAACCCGCCCCTCAAATCTCCCCCCTGGGAATGCACAGGAGAATTCAACCTCAGAGCATGAGCCCACAAATTGGACAGGTCCAGACCTGGAGGGTCCATGGGGCTGCACCTGTCCCTGCCCAGCTCAGCCCTCAGCCCTGGCCTCTCCTGGGGGTTCCATCCTGCCCTTCTCTCTCTCTTCCCTGGATGGACACACAGGGACCGGGACAGGCACTTGGAAACACCAGGCTGGAAGCTGGGAAGCAGCACCCACTTCCCTGAGCCCAACATCTCTGCTCTTCTCCCAGGGGTCTGAAATTCATTCTGGTGTTGCTGCAGAGCATCTCTGACGGGGAGAGGGATGAGGAGCATCCCAACCTCATCCGAGTGAACGCCTTGAAGGCTTACGAGATCGCACTGAAGAARTACCACGGCTGGATGCTGCAGAAGCTCTTCACGGTGAGCATTCCCTCCCTCTCCAAGCACCCAACCACCATCCCTGAGGCTGTTCCCATGCACTGACAAGTGTCTGGAGAGCCCACARCATTGGCACATAGGAACAACCCAGCCCATGGTTTCTGTTGGGTTTGTGGGAGTCAAACACCCTCTCCCTGTTTTATAGGGCTCTGTCTATGCTCTTCCCTACAAATCCGATTTGCTGAAGGCCTTGGAGAAGGGTCAAGAAGTCAAGGAAGAGGAAAGCATAGAAAAAATCCACCAGTTTCTCACCAGGGTCACTCCAATCCTGGATGCAATTTATGAGATGTACACGAAGATGAAYGCTGAGCTGAGCTACAAAGCCTGAAGCTGGCACAGGATTGGCACAGATTAAATAACGTGTGATGGGTGTTACCTATGTCTTCATCACTGAGGCAGCTGGGGCGGCTCCCAGCTCTCRGTGACTTCGATTCCTCTCTGGATCTGCAGTGGATAATGTCTTTTCTAACCAAAAAAWTAACAGTAATTAACTTTCTATTAAGAATACGGCAATAAAACAATTGTGGGTGTCACCCTGGGATTTCCCAAGAGGAAGAACAAGTGTTTCTAGTCCCAACCCCTGGATTCCTGTCTCCAGTGGGGCAGGGAATGAAGTGTCCTGCTGATGAATGAAGTGGCACTCGGGCTGTGCCTGGAACCCACCGACGGGCRCCTCGTGTTGATTGGCACTGGATTGGCCGGAATGATGCCCATGGAGGAGGAGCTGATGACTTTCCTGGGTGATCCCAACTCCTCTAGTGCTGGCCTGGGATCAAGCCCCAGTGCTGGGATTCAGAAACCAGGGACTGTCCCCGTGGTGTTTGCGGTGCCTTATGAGCCCCCCYCGCCTCCTGAGCCCCGGGAGCAGCAATTAATAAAAACTGACAGTACACGTGGCCTGGGAGCCTCATTTGGGGCTGGGTCAGCCCCAGAGGGTGTTTGGGGGGAGACTCTTTTAGGGAAGATGTTTTGGGGCAGGGCTGTTTTGGGGGTAGGGAAATTCGGATTTTTTTCCTAGGCGAGCTGTGTTCAGGAGGATGTTTTGGAGCTGTTTTCAGGAGGATGTTTTGAAGCCGTGTCCTGGGAGAGCTGTTTATGGGAGGGTTTTTGGAGCTGTTCTTCGGGAGGGCTGTGCCAGAGACGTTTTTCCTGGGGGGGTAATTTTTTGAAGGGTATTTTGGGGCTGTTCCTTCTGGGCTGTTTTGTGGCCRGTGCTCCCGGGGGCGGGCGGGGGCCGATCCCGAGGGCGGGTCCCGGTGGCGCCTCCGCCGCTGGAGCCGGGGCCGGGGCGGGGAGGGGCCGCTCTGGGGACCGGCCCCGGGCGACTCGGCGGCGCCGGAGCCTACGGGACTTTCCACGGGACCTTTGGCGGTACGGAGCCGGGGGAGCGGGCAGCGGGGGGCACCACGGGGAGTGGGACGCGGGCACCGGGGCTGGATGGAGCCTCCGCTGCGGGGACGCGGAAACTGGGGCAGGATGGGGCTCTCCGGGCAGCACACGGGGAGCGGGGCAGGATGGAGACCCCCGGTGAGGCTGAGCTGGGCAGGGCCAGGTGGACCCTSATGGGTGCCCCGGCACTGTCCGGACAGCCTGGGGACTCATGATCCGAGACTGAGGTGCTGGGTGGGTTTTGGGGAGGGGGTTCCTAGCGGCTCCGACCCCCCCGTGCTGCCCACACCCAGCTCCCGGCTGTTGCCGAGGTGAGCAGGGCCCAGCGGTGAGGATGATTTTGGGAAGCAGCTGCATCACTCAGGATGAGGATTTCCGACTAGAACTCGCTGTGGTTTCAGTGATTCACTCCCACCCTTAATCACCCTTTAATGTCATGGGACACCCTCCCTGCCACCCACCCGTAGATKTCCCCGCGCATCCCGGTGTTGGTGACAGCGTCCGTGCCCCCGTGGTGGGCAGGAGTGGGCACTGACTGGGGACACTGGTCCCACTGGGAGGTACCTTGGTGGGATGCTGGGAAGAGGTKGGAGCACAGGTGGGGTTTGTGTTGGATGCCAGAGCTGTGCCTTGACTCAGTTATTCCATGAGGTGAGGAAGTTTGAAAAATCCAAACCCAAATAACCAAGGGGCCAAATCAAACCCCTGTGACAGCACCTTTCCTGGCAGCACCGGGGCTGACGGCACCAGCCYTGGGTCCCTCATTCCCCACGCAAGCTTCAGTCCTGGCCGGTGACAGCAGGTGTGGGACAGCCCGTGCCACATCCAGGTTTTCCCTAAAGCTGCACTTTCGCGGGTCCCAGCACAGTTTGAACGGCTCAGGTGCTCTATCCCCATTCCCAGCCCGCAGAGAATTGCTTGGCAATTCCCTTGTCCAAGGTCAAACCGGCCCATGCGAGGGCTCCTGTTTGCGCGGGGTCGGGATGTGGGACCTGCGGGCTTTGGCAGGTGCTTGTGGAATTTCTTGCAGAGATGGGGATGGCAGGAACGTCAGCAAAGAGGAGAATCTGTCAGCTCTGTGTCCCCTAGGGGAGCACTGTCCTTTCTGGGTGTCCCCCAGGGTGGCAGGGAGAGGGGGTCACTGCCTGAGCCCCCTCCCTGTCACTGCAGGGTTTGGGGCCGTTTGCCCCCCTCATCCCCCGTGCCCACGGCAGCACCGTGTGGCTTCCAGCACCYTCTGCCCCATTCGAGCCCTTTCCCCGGCTGGGCTGCCCTCCCGACAGGGCCCAGCCTGCCCCTGTGGCTTGTCGCACAGCCCAGCACAAAATGACACGTTTCTCGCTGCTTTTTCCGTCCCGGGAGGGCTGAGCTCCCCGCGGGCGGGAGCCGTGCTGAGCCCTAACGCTGCTGGGTTTCGCCGGAGGGTTTTGGTGGAAAGCGGGGCTGGGGGAGTGCCTGGGGTCAGTCACCTGTCCGTGTCCCGGACGCGGCGGGCGGGACGCGGTGACACGGAACAGTGCTCTGGTGGCACGTCTCTCCTTCATCTCCACGTCCCTCTGGGCAACCTAAACCCGTAATTTCTTGTCCCAGCCGCCGTTGCTGCCCTCCCGCGGGCYGCAGCCCCCCCGTGCCCCTCCCGTCCCCTCCCGGTGCCCAGATCCGCGTCCCACCGAGCCCCCCTGGCTTGGGGAGCGTCAGGAGCAGCCCTGGCCCCGCTCCCAGCCCTGCTGCGGTGGCAGCTCCTGCTGCCTCTGGGCGCTTCCCTGGCCGCTTCCTTGGATGTGGGGAGTATCCCAAGGAATGTTTTCTTTCCTTGGGCGGCAGATCGCAGCGCACAGGGTCCGCTCTGTGCCCTGTCCTGGGCTGCACCCCGGCTGACCGCAGCGGGGCCGGGCTCGCCCTCGCCCAGCACGGCAGCGCCGCAGCCCGAGGGGCCCCCGCAGACGTGAGGGGTCCCCGCAGCGGGTGGGTGGGCGCCGAGGAGAGCCGGGACAAGGCAGGACCGTCCGGGTGACTCTGAGCTACAGCGGGTCCCAACCTCTGCCAGGGTGCGTGTGGGACCTGTCCCGCCGCGGGGCTCGGGGAGAGGATGGGGAGGGTATTTTGGGGGTGACACGGGGGTTTTCCTCTGCCAGGTCTCCTGCTCTCGTGGAAGGAGCCGGGGSTCACGGCCAGCCGGGCGGGTCAGTCGTGCCCGTCCCTCCGGGCAGGGAGCATGGCAGACAGCGAGGACGCCCCGCGCGATGCCGGGGAGGGCGCGGGGGAGGACGGCTCCCTCCAGAACGAATCCTTCCCGCTCTCCTCTCTGGCCAACCTGTTCGASAGCGAGGACACCCCGAGCCCCGCCGAGGCAGCCCGGGGTGCCCCCGGCGCTGGGGATGGAAAGCAAAACCTCCGCATGAAATTCCACGGGGCCTTTCGGAAAGGCGCCCCGAAGCCCATGGAGCTGCTGGAGGCCACCATCTACGAGTCCCCCGTGGTCCCCGCGCCCAAGAAAGCCCCYATGGACTCCCTGTTCGACTACGGCACCTACCGCCACCACCCCAGCGAGAACAGGCGCTGGCGCAGGAGGGTCGCGGAGTGAGTTCGGGACCCCCGCGTCCCCCGGAGCGGCGGGGGGAGCTGGGGTGGGGACAGCCCGGTGGGGATTGGGATGTTCTGTTGGGGACATCCCAATGGGGATAGGGACGTTCTGCTGGGGACACCCCGGTGGGGATGGGGATGTTCTGTTGGGCACATCCCAATGGGGATAGGGACGTTCTGCTGGGGACACCCCGGTGAAGATGGGGATGTTCTTTTGGGGACACCCCGGTGGGGACGGGGATGTTCATTTGGGGACACCCCGGTGGGGACGGGGACGTTCTGTTGGGGACACCCGGTGGGGATGGGGACGTTCAGTAGCTGGGGACGTGGGGTGACCCCCGAGCAGCACTTTGGGGTGCTTTGGGCAGAGATGCCGCTCACAGGGAGCAGCTCCCAGCGAGTCCCGGTGGCTGTGCCGTGCCGTGCCGTGCCGTGCCGTGCCGTGCCGTGCCGTGCCGTGCCGTGGAGGGGCTCCGCAGCCCCCGGTACCGCGGGGCCGGGAGCGCGCTCCCCTTCCCCCTTACGGGCGCCATGAAAGAGGCTCTGTGCGCCCGGCCGCTCCCCTGGCCGGTGCGGCCGTCTGGCTGCGGCATGAAAGGGCTTTTCAGGAGAGCCTCCACCCTGCCCGCGCCAGGAAACCGGAGCCGGGGGGGGCAGCCCGCGGCCGGACGCACAATGCCCCTCTGTGCCGGGCACCTGGGGCTGCCCGCCAGCGTCCCCACCCAGGGGTGCAGCCGGCTTAGGAGAGCGGGATGTTCCGCGCGGAGGTGGGCGGAGGGGGCCGGGATGCCCCACGAGCCCTCAGACTGGAAGTCACCGGCTGGAGCAGCCGCCGAACGTCCTGYCCCCATTCCCGGTGCGCGGAGCTGACCCCGGTCCGTCCCCCCCGCTCTGCTGCCGACTGCTCCGACCGGTCTGGCTTCACCCGTGGTGCCGGAGCGTGACGAACCCGCGGCCCGTCCCTGCCGGGGGGCACAGCTGGGGGCCCAAGCGCTGCAGCACCTGGGCGGGAGCCGGCAAGAGCTGGCAAGGCACCGGGAGCGCCGGGCTGCTGTGCGTGGGGAGGCTGCCCTGGCCTCACCGGTGACCGCGGCCGGGAGGTGTCCCCAGGTGCCTGTCCCCAGTGGCTGAGCACCCTCAAGCTCGTCGCACAGCTGGGGGAAGCCGAGGCAGCGGCTCCCGTTCCCAGCGCTGCCGCTTCTCCCGCAGGAAGCAGCCGCCCGCCGCAAAGGGGCCGGCTCCCGACCCGCCCCCCGTCCTCAAGGTCTTCAACAGACCCATCCTCTTCGACATCGTGTCCCGGGGCTCCCCGGCCGGCCTGGATGGGCTCCTCTCCTTCCTGCTCACCCACAAGAAGCGCCTGACGGACGAGGAGTTCCGAGGTGAGGACCTGGCTGTTCCTTGCCCTGCTGCCAGGGCTGGGCTGTGACCCCTGGCGATCCCTGTGTTCCTGAGGGATGGGGATGCACAGCTCCGGCACGGGCAGCCGGGGGCCTGAGGGGTTTGCCCTGGCCCCCCCTCAGCAGCCTCCACTCGCAGAGCCCTCCACGGGAAAGACCTGCCTGCCCAAAGCCCTGCTCAACCTGAGCGGCGGCAAGAACGACACCATCCCGGTGCTGCTGGACATCGCCGAGAAGACGGGAAACATGCGGGAGTTCATCAACTCCCCCTTCAGGGACGTCTACTACCGAGGTGGGGGGCGTGGGGCCACTGCTGTGGGGGGACCCTGGGGTGGTTCAGGGCCCGGAGAAGGGACCTGGGGAGGCTGGGGCGCGGGGGAAGTGCCGGGACAAGGCGGTGCCTGACGGGCGGTGGTGGCCCAGGTCAGACAGCCCTGCACATCGCCATCGAGCGCCGCTGCAAGCACTACGTGGAGCTGCTGGTGGAGAAGGGAGCAGACGTCCATGCCCAGGCCCGCGGCCGCTTCTTCCAGCCCAAGGGCGAGGGCGGCTACTTCTACTTCGGTGAGCAGGGAGGGACCCGGGGGGCTGCGCCCCGAAGTGTCCCCGCAGCGGGGAAGGGGTGACAGGAGCCGCGCTGTTGTCCCCGCAGCGCGGAAGGGGTGACAGGAGCCGCGCTGTTGTCCCCGCGGCGGGGAAGGGGTGACAGCGCTGTTGTCCCCCCGCAGGTGAGCTGCCGCTGTCGCTGGCCGCCTGCACCAACCAGCCGCACATCGTGCACTACCTGACGGAGAACGGGCACAAGCAGGCGGACCTGCGGCGCCAGGACTCCCGCGGCAACACCGTGCTGCACGCCCTGGTGGCCATCGCCGACAACACCCGAGAGAACACCAAGTTTGTCACCAAGATGTACGACCTGCTCCTCGTCAAGTGCGCCAAGCTCTTCCCCGACACCAACCTGGAGGCTCTGCTCAACAACGACGGCCTCTCCCCGCTCATGATGGCGGCCAAGACCGGCAAGATCGGGGTACGGTGTCCCCCCAGCCCGGCTTGGGGACGTCTCCCTGCTGTCCCTGCTGAGCCCTGTCACACTCAGTGCATGCACGGCTTCTCTCTGCAGATGCTGGTGGAAACCTGGATGTGCAGCCCTATTAACCTGGCTAATTAACAGCCTTTTGCGTTCTGGCCCTTTCCCAATTAACTCCAGACCCTCACACAGCCCATCTTCTCCCCTGGCCTGCCCTTGGCCTCTGCTGGGGCAGGCAGGGGAGTCACCAAAAATGCAAAAGCTGCAGCATCCTGCAGGGCTGCAACAGCACCTGCATCACCCCAGGAGCACCTGGGAGCACCCTGAGCCCACTGGGGTGCAGGGAGAGGGCTGGGGGATGCACCCAGGGTGGGGTGGGAGGAGGGCAGGGTGCCCCAGGCAGGTGGGGCCAGGTCTGTGGGTAGCAGTCCTCCCTCCATCCCTCCCTCTGGCAGATCTTCCAGCACATCATCCGGAGGGAGATCACGGATGAGGACGTCCGGCACCTCTCCAGGAAGTTCAAGGACTGGGCCTATGGCCCTGTCTACTCCTCCCTGTACGACCTCTCCTCCCTGGACACCTGTGGGGAGGAGGTGTCCGTGCTGGAGATCCTCGTCTACAACAGCAAGATCGAGGTGTGCAGGGCTGGGGGGAACTGGGAGGGCTCTAGGRGAGACTGGGCGGCCCTGTCCCCTCTGCCAGCACCCATGTCCCGCCAGAACCGCCACGAGATGCTGGCCGTGGAGCCCATCAACGAGCTGCTGAGGGACAAGTGGCGCAAGTTTGGGGCTGTCTCCTTCTACATCAGCGTGGTGTCCTACCTCAGCGCCATGATCATCTTCACCCTCGTCGCCTACTACCGCCCCATGGAGGGCCCCGTGAGTCCCCAGGCTGGCACAGCCCTGCCTTGCAGGGGGGTCTGGCAGGGCTCTGTCCCGGGGGATGGGGGAGCAGCTCAGCTCTGTCCTCTCCCCACAGCCGCCCTACCCCTACAGCAGCACCGCCGACTACCTGCGCCTGGCCGGGGAGATCATCACCCTCCTCACTGGAATCCTCTTCTTCTGCACAAACGTCAGTGTGGCGAGGCAGGGGGTCCTCCCACGGGACCTCTTTGGGGTCTCCAGGGGTGACAGCGGGGCCAAAGTGGCCTCAGCCATGGAGACCCTGCCACTCRAGACCCTCCAACCTCTGCCTCTCTCCCACAGATTAAAGACCTGTTCATGAAGAAGTGCCCAGGTGTGAACTCCTTCTTCATAGATGGCTCCTTCCAGCTGCTCTAGTATGTGGGGAACCCCCAGGGCCACCACGAGCCACTGTACCCCCCAGGCTCGTGGCTGCAGGGTCTGACCCCGACTCTCCTGCAGCTTCATCTACTCGGTGCTGGTGATTGTCACGGCGGGGCTGTACCTGGGTGGCATCGAGGCCTACCTGGCTGTCATGGTCTTTGCCCTGGTCCTGGGCTGGATGAACGCCCTGTACTTCACCCGTGGGCTCAAGCTGACAGGGACCTACAGCATCATGATCCAGAAGGTCTGCTGGGGTCGTGGGTCTTGTCCTTCTCCGGGGGTGATCATCCTGTGGAAGTGCAGCCTAAAGTGGTCCCTGCAGGCTTTGTGAAGGSTTCCTGTGGCTCTCCACTGGGCTGGGAGCAGGGCAGTTGTGCCAGTGGCACAGTTTGATGATGATRCTGTGGTCCAGCACATCTCACCCTGCTCTCCACCACTTTCAGATCCTCTTCAAAGACTTGTTCCGCTTCCTGCTGGTCTACCTGCTCTTCATGATTGGCTATGCATCAGGTAACCAGCCAGCTCCCCTGGCTGGGGGAGGGACAAGCCCTGTGGCTCAGCATGGCTGGGCAGGGGGCTGCAAMCCCCCAGCTCCATCCCACCTGCCCCCAGGCTCAGCCTTTGCCTCCTCCCATGGTGGAGAAGGTCTCAGCCAGCATGGAGCCACGCCGGAGCCCATTGTAGATCCTGCCTTTGCCATTGCCCCTGCGGACTCGCTGTCCCTGTCCCTTCTCCCCCAGCCCTGGTGTCCCTCCTCAACCCGTGTCCCAGCRGCGAGTCCTGCAGCGAGAAGTCCAACTGCACAGTGCCCACCTACCCGTCCTGCCGGGACAGCCAGACCTTCAGCACCTTCCTGCTCGACCTCTTCAAGCTCACCATCGGCATGGGCGACCTGGAGATGCTYGAGAGCGCCAAATACCCCGGCGTCTTCATCATCCTCCTCGTCACCTACATCATCCTCACCTTCGTGCTCCTCCTCAACATGCTCATCGCCCTCATGGGCGAGACCGTGGGCCAAGTCTCCAAGGAGAGCAAGCACATCTGGAAGCTGCAGGTACCACCCTGGGCGTGGCGGGATGGGGGCTCCAGGAGCCACCTGTGCCTGGGGGGCTGCAGCATCGAGGTGTCCCGAGCTCTGTGGGCGAGGCACCTCCGTGCTCAGGCAGCCCCTGGTGTCCCTGGCAGTGGGCCACCACCATCCTGGACATCGAGCGCTCCTTCCCGGTGTTCCTGAGGAAAGCTTTCCGCTCGGGGGAGATGGTCACTGTGGGGAAGGGCACGGACGGGACCCCCGACCGCCGCTGGTGCTTCAGGTAAAGGTGGGCGCCCTCGGGGGCTGGGGGGCAGCTGAGCCTGTCCCAGCAGCATTTTGGGGGGGCTGGCACCGTGCAGCACTCATTTGCTGGGTGCTTTGTAGTGGTCTGGAGGCAGCTGGTATTGCTGGTGGGTGCTCGAGGTCCTGCCCCGGCTCCCGTGCAGCCCCTGTGGGTCTGACCTTCCCCACAGGGTGGACGAGGTGAACTGGTCCCACTGGAACCAGAACCTGGGCATCATCAGTGAGGACCCRGGCAAGAGCGACACGTACCAGTACTACGGCTTCTCCCACACCGTGGGCCGGCTGCGAAGAGGTGAGCGCCCGGCTGTGGGCTGGGACACCCCTCAGGATGCTGCTGGCAGCCTCTGGCCAGCCCCAGGAGCAGATMTGGGGGCTGGGACATGCCTCAGGATGCTGCTGKCAGCCTCTGGCCAGCCCCAGGAGCAGATCTGGGGGCTGGGACATCCCTCAGGATGCTGCTGGCAGCCTCTGGCCAGCCCCAGGAGCAGATCTGGGGGCTGGGACATGCCTCAGGATGCTGCTGGCAGCCTCTG